>JABJVR010013380.1:0-43233 GCA_025773905.1 Chitala chitala | reverse complement strand
ACATACACACAGTAAGCATGTGGGTGCTGTTATGACTATATCATGCAGAACATAACATCGTTACAGCGTGAGAGACAAACGATGCAGCTGGGCTCCTGTGTACCGACACACGTCCACTCCCTTTCCTCACACCCTGGAGGTGGGAACACGGAGTCCCACCAAGCCGCCTGTGGGGTCGCCACCTGCTGTGTTCTCCAGAATCCGGTTAACAAAGTCGGACGTCTGCCCGGCGACTGGCGTCTTTCCTGCAGCGACACAGTGGGTGGTTATATTAATACTGTAAACACAGTGCATGGCAGACAAGCACTCGATAAAAATGCTGACATTTCATTGCATCTGTTTCTCCATGTAATTTACCTTCAGGAAATCTATACAGAATTTCTATATATGAAACCTGTTTGCAAGTAAACTAGACACCTGAGAATGCATTTTTATCCTGGCTCTTTAGGCATAACATGACCCAACTACACTTGAATTGTACTGCCAGGTAAAACATTCCATGGACTGTTATGCAACTGTTTGGCACTGTGGTGCTGTTAAAAAAAAAAAAAAGACCTACCCAGCGTTTCCGCTATCAGCTTGTTAAGTTTCTCCACCATGCTTGCATTGTTGTCCTCTGTCAAATTTTGAACTCTGTCCACAATTTCTTCTTTAATTCCATTGATCACAAAAAGAAGACGATCTGTAAATTAGGAAATATCAGCATTATTAAATAATACCATAAGTCGCAACTCATGCGGAATAAAATAAATACAACCTTGGGTTTACACCTACTGTCGGACTGTACTGTAATTTTATCCAGAGATGTATTAATGCCAATAATTTCACAGCCCAGCTGGCAAAACCCAAGCAAAGTCTGGCTAGATGAGGGCTGGAGATCCACTGTAGTTTCTCCTCTAACAGAGAAATACCAAAGCCTTGGACACATGGCTTCTGTTTATTTTGCTTGGAAATAACAGAGAACAATTCCCCTACCGTGTCCACCCAACCGTTTCCGTTGTAGCCAAACTGTATAGTTTAAGTGCCTGGATGCCAGAAAAACAATGGGCCCCCAATGCGAAGAAGACTGCTTTCTTTACACACGATGAGTAAACAGCATCACAGGAAGAGGTACTCCTTTGCACAGGAGCAGCATATTATCCTTAGCACTGAACAAGTTAGCCTAGAAGCCTGTAAGAGGTGCCTGTACAACGACCATCCAGCACACCCCTGACCAAACTAAACTTTCCCACTGCAAAAATCGCAGGTCGCTCAGTTTTTTTACGGAACTGTCTGTTACAATCAGAACACGACATGGGTCATGCTTGAACCAGGGTCTCGGCTATCAGTCGGTGCCTGTGCTCAGGAAGAGAGCTTTTGCCCACCGAGTCACCTGGCAGGGCCTGCTTCGTTTCAGCAAAGTGGTAAGAGCTAAACAAAGCGGAACTATAAAGGAGTGCGATGCTCACAAAAACTGAGTTTACACTCAGTCTCCACCATGTTCACTGAGATGTGTCCCAAAACAAACCTCAATATGTTTTGATAACATGTATTAAAAACCATATTCAGGTCCGTCCTTTTCTTTTTTATTAATTTGAACTTACCGTATTCAGTGTTGAGGCCCCAGAGCTTCACTTTGTTGGCTTCGTACTGAGCCTTCTTCTTCAGCCTACACGCCCTGGAGGGTAACAACAGGAATCAGGACAGCTAATCAAACACAGACGATGGCTTGCCCAAACAAAACACTTCCAAGCCAACAGACTCCATGGCAAAGGAAACTGAAATACACACATGACAAAAGCACGAATAAGCCTCCAGCTAGTGAGTCTTACTACTAACATTAATGATATACATGTGTCATATATGTGCAATGGAAAAAAAGCTCTACATGTGATGCCACAAATGATAACTGGCATTGATAAAGCAGGGAATCCAAATTAACAGCTCATGATTGACATTTAAGTGGCACCAAGTGTTGGACTTGATCAGTTAAGAGCCTGGTGTTGTAGAGCAGCTGTGGGGTAGCACATGGTACCTGGAGGCCAGCTTGTTCTTCTCCTTGCGGGAGCGCGGTCTGGCTGTTAGTGGGAGCTCGCTGACGGGAGTCAAGTCGCTGATGACCTTGTTGAGCTTGTGAAGCTCGTTCCCGATCTGCAGCAGCTTCCGGGGGTTGGGGGTCAGGTCCTCCACATCCGTGCGCCGCGATTTCTTCACAGCGTGCTTTCCTGCTCCCACACCACACAAGGTCAACATAAGTATCAGTGATAGCCACATCTTGTAAAAACAAAGCTACCAGTTACAACATCTCTCTCCAGTGCATAAAATGTCCTTTAAAGTTCCCTCTGAAAACAGAGCTGCTCATACATACAGTGCCTCACAAAAGCATTTAGACCTTTCATCAATTCTTTCATTTCACAGAATTACAGATGCTACTCTGAACTATGTCTCTGTTTCTCACTGTTTTGTGTCTGGACTATTGCCCACTGACAGAAGGAATTTGTACCATGCTTCAGTTTTTCAGCAGACAAAAAGAGGTCCTCTTGAAGATTACTATGCATGCTGCACCACTCACTCTTCGTTCTGATTTAACGAGATGTGCAGACCCTGCGGATGACACCGTCTCCACAGCGTTGCTGCGTGTTCACGGTGTTGTCTGAGCCCTGGCATGTGACAGAGTTGAGCTACACACACCGTGCTGTTTCTTGGCTAAAAGCTCCGTCTTGGACTCTTCTGGCCACAAAACATTTTCCCACATGTCAATCAGATCACTCTCGTGCTGTTTGACGACCTACAGATGCACTTTCATACGGTTTGTACTGAGCACAGGCTTGCATTGTGCAATCATGCTAAACTCGTCAGTGACATGCACAACTCCTGATACAGCTGACAAATGCACATTTAATGGTTAAGGATTTGAATGTTTCTGTAATGCACAGCATGTACTTTAAGTATGTTAAGCGTGTTGTAACATGACATTCAAATTAAACTGTGCGCTTATATCTCCCCACTGTTCCATGTATGTGTGCGTGTGCCTGTGTGAATATTTCTGCGCATGTGCTTGTGTATATGCATGTGTGTATTTGTGTGTGTGTGTTCTTGTGCATGTGTGTATTTCTGTGTGAGCACGCATGTGTGTTTCTGTACATTTCTGTACATGTTTTTGAAAAAAAAAAAGTGAAAGGGAATAGGTGTAAGTGAAACACATTGTCCGAACTAGCTAACCTAGGCGGGTTATTGAAACAAATAATTTAACTTTACTTTTTTTGCATATTATTTGTTGTTTATGTTAAGTAAAGAGCCAGTTGCATTTCAAATACAGGTAGTCCTTGACTTTGGCATTTTGGCATGTTTGGAGTCGGGAGTATCGTATGGGCCTTTCACATTTGGCACCATACGTAGTTGTCGATCTGTATATTACACAAGGATTTGTATGTTTTGTTTTTCACAGTCTGTGTAGTACAATTAGCTGTAGTGATTGTTCAGGTATTTGTCAGTTAGGTAGTTATGTCTTGTGTTTTATTTCTACATTGTTTTGTTATATTATTTTCTTTGCTTTGGCATTGCTCCCGTCCCTTTTCCCTTAGTCCACTTACTCTTTCTAAAATGTTTAGCTTGTGACGTGCATTTGTATTCATCCCCTTTACTCTGATACAGCTAACTAAAATCTAGTGGATTTCAGAAGTCAACTAATTAGTAAATAGAGTCCACCAGTGTGTAATTTAATCTCAGTATAAATACAGCAGTTCTGTGAAGCCCTCAGAGGTTTGACAGAGAACATTAGTGAACAAACAGCATCATGAAGGCCAAGGAACACACCAGACAGGTCAGGGATAAAGTTGTGGAGACGTTTAAAGCAGGGTCAGGTTATAAAAAAATATCCCAAGCTTTGAACATCTCACAGAGCACTGTTCAATCCATCATCCGAAAATAGAAAGAGTACGGCACAACTGCAAACCTAAAAACACATGGCCGTCCACCTAAACTGATAGGCCGGGCAAGGAGAGCATTAATTAGGGAAGCAGCCAAGAGGCCCATGGTAACTCTGGAGGAGCTGCAGAGATCCACAGCTCAGGTGGGAGAGTCTGTCCACAGGACAACTATTAGTTGTGCACTCCACAAATCTTGCCTTTATGGAAGAGTGGCAAGAAGAAAGCCATTGCTGAAAGAAAGCCATAAGAAGTTCAGTTTACAGTTTGCGAGAAGCTGTGTGGGGGAGACCAAAATTGAACTTTTTGGCCTAAAAGCAAAATGCTATGTGTGGTGGAAAACTACCACTGCACATCACCATGTTGTGGGGATACTTTTCTTCAGCAGGGACAGGGAAGCTGGTCAGAGTTGATGGGAAGATGGAGCCAAATACAGGGCAATCTTAGAAGAAAATCTAGAGTCTGCAAAAGACTTGAGACTGGGGTGGAGGTTCGCCTTCCAGCAGGACAATGACACTAAACATACAGCCAAAGCTACAATGGAATGGTTTAGATCAAAGCATATTCATGTGTTAGAATGGCCCAGTCAAAGTCCAGACCTAAATCCAATTGAGAATCTGTGGCAAGACTTGAAAACTGCTGTTCACAGACGCTTTCCATCCAATCTGACAGAGCATGAGCTATTTTGCTAAGAAGAATGGGCAAAAACGTCACTCTACATGTACACAGCTGGTAGAGACATACCCAAAAAGACTTGCAGTTGTAATTGCAGCAAAAGGTGGTTTTACAAAGTATTGACTCAGGGGGGCTGAATACAAATGCACACAACACTTTTCAGTTATTTGTAAAAAAAATTTTAAAAACCATTTATCATTTTCCTTCCACTTCACAATTATGTGCCACTTTGTGTGGGTCTATCACATAAAATTCTGACAAAATACATTTATGTGTGTGGCTATAACATGACAAAATGTGGAAACTTTTGTAAATAGCACCTATTGGTTATATTGGTTGGGGTACTGATCTATAAAATCTCACAAAACCTAAATTCCCCTCTGCAAACAGGTTTGTCTCCCCAATATCCAGCATCTGTTACAGAGTGCCAGCACGCAACACTGTGTGCGCGTCTCGGGCCCACATCTCACCAGGGTGCAGGCCGTTCTTCTGGTACATGTTGCTGGGTAGCGTGTCCCTGTCCCACTCAGATGGCTTCAGAACGCGTACGTGCTTGGAGGGTGCCAGTTGCTCGCTGTATTCCCAGAAGTACCGGCGCTTGCCCCTCTTACGCGGTACTCCAGCTGTCAGGGCCTTCACGTCCTCCACGGCGTCATTGTCACATCCTGGAAAGAGCAAGACCAAGGCAAAAGCCAGCGTCATTCCCTTCGACCATTACTGCCCAGTAGACATGATGGCCATTACATGCACGCACTTTCTACACTCGGGATGGATGCATTTCTCATGAGACGCCACATTGTACTTGATGTCTGTTCTACACAACACTTTTGTTTTTGAAGGAACACATGCATAAATCAAATCCGGTATCATCTTGCAAACTGATTAGTCTCCTTTAAAGGCGCAACTCATCCTGTGAGCACAGACCACAAAAGTCTTTTGTTACAGGCTCTGAAAGTCCCTATTGTATCTTAATGCGAACTCTCTTTCCAAAGCTCGATAAGCCAAATATGACTGGCTTGTTAATTAGGATGGCAATTTGCTCCATGTTATCCGCTAGAACTTAACAATACAACATAGATGCAATGATTCCCTAGTCCTTTGCCTTTAATAATGGTTTTTTTCCTGCTTCATCTTCCTCCAAAGCTTTGTAACAAGGTACTGTCAAAATAAACCACAGAAAACAGACAATAAATATAAGACGAGAAGAAGAAGAAGAAGCAGTTTTTTGTGTAGCAAAATTACATTTTTACATAAAAAAATCTTTTTATGTAAGTTTTTCACAATAAAATGAAAAATATTAATGTAAAAAACGTGTTTAAACGGTACCGTTTACATTCAGTTAAAATCTATTCCCAGCTTACCTGGCTCAGAGAAACTGTCACTGATGTCATCATCTTTATCATCTTCGTAGTCTTCCTCCTCCTCTTCCTCTTCCTCTTCATTCTCTGAGAGCTCATGCTCACTGCCAAAGCCCTCGTCGTGGTCTTCATCATCCAGCTCTGCCTCCTCCTCCTCTTCTTCCTCCCCCTCCTCCTCCTCCTCCTCTTCCTCAAGCTTCACTCTGCCAGTTAGCTTGTTCTGTGTCACAAACAATGAATAATTGTGCTCCTCCCCCTTGTCCCGTGAGCCTTCGTTCCCTTGGTCACTGGTTGCAATCAAGGTCTGATTCTCTGGAGCTGCTGAGTAGAGCTGCTGCTCCAGTCTGGGCTGAGGTGTACCAATATCTGGCACAAGGGCAACTTCCAGCTTGGCTTTCTCTGGCCTCCTCTCCCCACCTGGAGTGCAGGGGGACACTGCAGATGCAGTAAAAACAACGCTAGGTGCAGCTCCAACAACTACAACAGCAGCTGGAGAGGAACTAGTGGAAAAGCACGGCCCAGAGGCCTCGACAAATGAGGACACAGTGGTGACGTTAGTCTGTGGTGGAGTCAGGTTCATTGCAGGTCCACGAGGTGTGCTGAAATTAACCTTGGCTTTGCGCACATAGTCAGTAGTGTCCGAGGGCACGGGCGTCACCTTGGACACACGAGTATGGGCCTTGGACATGGTCTCCGTGCAGGACGGGACTGGCCAGGTGGCCTTCTGAGAAGCTTCTGCAAAATCGGGGAGCGACTTCTGGGTCAAGGAGGAATCAGAGGCTGCCAGTGCCCCGGCTGTCCTCTTGCTGTGGTTCGGCGGGGGAAGGGAGTGGGCCTTCTGAGTCAGTGTGAGGTCGGGGAGATACAGAGTGTCGCATACAGACTGCGAGTCCTCGCAGTTGAGCTGTGCCAGCGTAGGTGTCCTGCCAATCACCTCCTCGTCCTGGTACGGGCTGGAGAAGTCGTCCAGGCCCAGGAAGTCCACCTCTTTTGTACCCCAGATGTCACAGCTGGTAAGCCTGGTGTACTTAGTAAGGTCCTCCCAATACGTGTCCCACTGCTCAAAGCTGGAGTTGTAGGTAGGGTCACCATCCAGGATCTCAGTCAGTTGCTCCATGCTCTCAATCTCCTTGCAGTCTCCCAGGGGAAAGAAATCAGCTCTGGGGCTCTGTCGACAAGTCGTATCTGCATCCTAGGGAACGAATCGAAAGAAAATAAATCTCAGAAAACCCTTGTACCCAACAGCTGAAATATATGCTTAAATTTGACTCATAGTTACATACCAGAATATTTCCTTTCAACCACTAACCTAACTGTACAAAGTTAAAATTAAGTTCATTTAACATTGTACAATCTACGGCAGACAGGAAGCGCCACAAATAAGACATGCTTAACCCTTACATAAGGCATCCTTATACAATACCAAAGCCAAACTCAAAGCCAAAATGCCACATACACGCACACACATTCCCGGAACTTGTTGGCCGATGACCTGTCTGCGAGGTCAGTGGTTGCCAGAGAGGCAGGCTGAGCTTAGGGAAAAATGCAGCAGAATAAAGGAATGCAGAAAAGCACCCTTGCCACACATGCACCTCCCCACCCCACTCTCCCCTCCCGTGGGAGCCAGGTAGCCTCTTTGGGACAGCAGGAGGTCTAGCATTTGGGGGAGGGGCAGTTCACTCACCAGCTCGTACATGAGGTCTGGGTACGAGCTGCTCGCCAACAGGTCTGTGCTGGTCAGCGCCTGGTCAGCAAAAGTGTAGCTCTCAAAGGCATCCCCAAAAGGAGGATCCATCCCACTGATGCTAGGCTGGTGTGGGGAGGGAAGGGGTAATTACATCACATCACATCACATGACCAACACGTGCAGACCTGGACAGGCAATGATGACCTTCACTTCATTTTCACATTAACTTTCAAATTAACCTGTATATGTTACCCAGTCCTATACTGATGGCAAAATACGTTTAACATATGCATTTATTTCATGTCTAAAGTCTGTGTTACGTTGTGCTACCTCACATTCATAATATTAATATATTCTTCCAAAGAAAATCCATTCATGATGCTTCAGTTTGCATTATACTGACAAACAAATAGCTTCAGTACAATAACGCTAAGCACTCGGTAGCTGTGCTTACATAGACTCTGATATTCCACTTTTAATCAGAATAAAGGCTCTTTCAGAATAAAAATTCATCGTGTAACCACCTGAATCAGAACAGACTAACCCGATTCGGCCCCACTTGGCCCAATCCGAATGAATTCTCGATCAGAATAAGAGTTGATCTAACTGTTTCCCTCTTGTTGGAATAATTATGTTCTTGCTGTGCATGCTTGTTGCATGTGGGGGTATCAAAAAAGCAAAACTGGTCTAAAAAATTTAGGGACAGTATGAGACATTGTTGCTTGGTTAGACGGAATAACAGAAAGGCAAATATTGTTCCCAAGGCATGATGGTCTTCTTCCTGTACTCTATTTGAGTATTTCTGGCACAGATATGAAAGTGGGTGGAACCACTTTGCGCATGTCACAGACATTTTATTCTGATTAATGCTCTGATCATATAAACGCACATCGTACCGGCTTAGCATCCATAAAAACATTTAAGCTGGAATCTTTAATCAAAATGATTTCAGTTTGAGTGAAGTAAAAATGTCCATGTAACCACAGCTAATGTTTGAAAACAATATGCTGATAGGCTCCCTGTTTTTTCAAGGCTTCAACATCTACAAGCTCAACAAATGTCCAGTGAGGTCCAAAAAAGCCACTGACTCAACACCTAAAAAAAAAAAAATCAATAATTAATTTGTCTTGCTTCCTTGTACTTATTTTTTATGGTTTTCTGAGCTGTGGACACTACACAATCTTATCATTTAAATAGTCGCATTGCTTAGGCTGACCAGAGGCAGTTTGTACATATATTAGGTGGTTCCCATGTAAAAATCCATGGGTAGTTTCCAGCAAAGCCACTATAAAACCACTTTGGACATAACAAATTTACATAAGAATTCCCTTTTCATTAAAGATCCTAAACCAGGCTTACGCACCATTTCTCAGTTCTGAACTGCAAAACCACTTGCAAACACTTAAAAGTTCAGAAAAACGCTGACAAGTAAAAAAAAAACGTAAAAATGCGGGTGAGGGGGACCTTTACCAGAACTGAAGTGGAGCTTATCTTACAGCTCAAACATCTAAAGCATTTTATTGCCTTTCATTTCATCATAATAACGTTTTGGCATGTTTTAAAACCCCATTAAGATGAGAAATTTGCACGTCTTTGTGTGCTGGACTGTGTACTGTGAAGTGCATAGAGAGTCAAACAGAGATTAGCTGCCTGCAAGTTATTTGTCAGTGTTACTTACCAGAGGCATTGCCAAGCACAGATCCTGTGGGTCAATTTGGAAACTTTTCTGCCGCCTCTCGTATGTAATCTTTTCCAGTTTTGTTCAATACTAGCAGAATCCAATGGAAATGCACAGGAAAAAGGATCTTGTTTTCTTTTTAACCTGGCCTTCAGATACTCACTGAAGCTTGTGTTCCAACCTTGCTCGCGTTCTGTTGCAGAGAGAAAGACGTGGTTATAAAAAGTACAGACGTGTCCTTCTATGCTAATGCTGCTCAAAAATAAATTGGTTTCTTTAGTGTTGTAATTTGGATCATTATGGGATTTCAATTATATATAAGAGGGAGGGTTGCTCACAAATTCAGATTGCTGGCCTAATGCTTGACAACACACAGAAATACCTGTCAACAGCCATCGCTTCCTTTAAATCAAACCACGACTTCACGGCCTCTGGTGATACATCTCAATTCAAGAGGGGCGGCTCTGCATGCTACAACCTCAGCAAAAGTGAAGCTCACTTGTCCTCCCACAACAGCGATGTAACAAACACTGAAATACACTACGTTTTAATTGCACATGCAACGAGTTTCAATATGAGAAACGTTCTGACCCTAGCAGCCAGTGAATAAATGTGATATGGAACAGATCCAGCTTTGAGGCACGTGACAAAGTCGACCTCCAAGGCCTCAACCTCAGAGCTGCGACCTCGGTGCACACTCTTTGCATAACAAATCATGGACATTTGCCGGCGCGTGGTGGAGCAGGCCAGGCGGCTGTAAAACAGGGCAACTGCTAAAGTGGCCTGCATGGCAATCCCCTGTGGCACATGGCCTCACGTCTACAGCACATCACCAAATTCAGCGGCGGTATTTATTGCCTTCCTCCATGCTTGCGCTCAGTTAGTCAGCTGTTCTACATGTAAAACCAAGACTGTGCTGCAGTATGTAATGGCAGCAAAACCTGCAAAGCAACAGCGGAACACAAAAACACCCTTCTGTGACAGAAGCGGAGCGAGATGCACGCTGATTGCAAAACGAAGTGTCAAGAACTAGTCCTCACAGCGATGCCGCGAGTTCTAATTATAGCGGGCCCTGCTTTTTATATGTGATGCTGTGCGGAATTGCTACACATGACCGGTAACTCCTCCTGCCCAAAATAAATCACCCTCATACAGAGCACCTGGAGCATGCAGCACCAACAGCTCAACACTTATTACAAGCAAGCCCTAAGTGCATTTCAAAAACCAGCAGCCTGGTTCAGACTCAACTCACAGGAGTGCAGGTGCTCTAGCAGAGAAGAATGTGGAAATGCATCCTGAATGCTGATGAAGGTCGACTGAAGACCCGGGAATAGCCCTGCTGCAACATGCTAGACACTGACCTCGTTTAGCACACACTCTCATACATCAGTCTGAATCACCCATATATAGCATGTTGAAATTGGTAAAAACTAGGGATTGACCAACATTTTTTCCTTTTTGTTTTCTCAAAGTCGATGCCAATACCAGCCACTGATGGTATCAAGAAAAATAGCTGAAGCGCCAATATTTTAAAATGTAAAATAAAATTTTTTGTTAAATTTAGATACCTTTTTGGCTGAAAGAAACAACTGCAACCGAAACTTTTAGAACCGAACATCTCTACCTAATACTTTTGAATTTGTGGTTATCATTCTGTCTCAAGCCAGTACACGATTTTCTTTCCTTGCTGTCAATCTGAAGAAAACCATTCATTGGTTTAACTTGATCACATTTCAGCCAATGTATGCAGTGGGTGGGATCCCCAGAGAGGTTTCAGCAGAGAAGTGCATGCTACACATGATGCAACTTTATCGGTAACATCAGTAAACCTAAAGGCAGATTCCGATTATCAATAATGTACCGAATATCGGCTCTAATAATCAGTTGAACTGATAACTGCTCAATCCCCAGTATAAACAAATGCAATAATTTGCACAGTTGTTGGTTTGTGTGTTATGATAATAAAAGCAAGATGCAAGGATATTTATATTTTCAACTAAGCTTCTCCCTGCTGCAGGGAAAACTCCAGTCATCAGATAATCTCGAAACTCAGAAGTACTCGAAACCAGAAACCAAATAACCCCTTTATAGAGAACATTGTACTAAAAAAAAAAATAAAAAAGCATACATGTTTTTCAAACCAAGACTGCAAAACTGTCAAACAGAGAGGGTCTTGTCTCTGAAATACCAGCAGCAATGATTTAGGTTAGGCCCAGATGATGCATTTGCCACGCTGGATGAACAGTATAAAAAAGAGAGGCTATTGTTTCGTTTTTGTACTGTGCATTTGCTCGTTGAAAACACAAGGCTTTCCATTCCAATGCTGTGTTAGTGTGGTTAGACTGTCACTGCTTTAACATCAACACATCAGCACATTGAAATAAATGCTATCCTCTAAAAAACATGTGCATTCTAACTTGTTGCTCAGCTAGTTCCAACTGTTAATCCTTCCCCATTTTTAAAATATCTGTAAACATCACAGTTTCCGTATTCCCCCCTCCCTTGAGTCATATCTGACATTTTATGAATTCCTGAATATGAACTTCATATTATTCTTAGCAGATCCACGTGGCCACTGTCCCAGAACTCCTCTCCCTGTCAGAGTTCCAAACACTGATAGGGATATGAGACATGTCCCAAAACAAAAGGGAAGGTTTTAAAGACAACACTGGGTGTACGTGAAGTCAACCCTCTGCACACGCGGTACAACAGACGCGGCTCAAAGGAAGACGTGCAGCCAGGGCCCCAGACTGATAAAGAACGATGAGACACACGGCAGCTGAAAAACACTTTTCTTTGTTCAAGCCCAACTTTTTTTACACGTAGACAGTGAAGATCGTTCAGTCTAGAGGGCTGTCTTTACTCAGCTCGACAGAGTGAAAGAAAGCAGGAAATGAGTTGCTGGTTCAACCTGACTTACATGCCACCCTTCTTCACTGAACAAGGCTGATTACTTCACAAAGTAGTGCCGCCTTCAGCACTAAAAGATGCCAGTCGCCTACATGCGGTGCATTCACATCGCCTCTCAACTTCAATAAACAGAACGCAAGAACACAAAGCTGATAAGCAGCAACTCAAACACATAGGAAATTAATTATGTCAACTTAAAGGGAAGAACTGTCCAACTCCCATGCATGAAGGACAGACTTTTAGTAGAAAAAGAAGAGGGGAAAAAGAACAGCAGTGAGTGGTATCACTTACTGCAGGACAGTTAATACAAAAAATATATACAACGCACATACCGAAACACCTGTGCCAAGCCAAAATAAGCCTGCTGAATGGCTTACTGATCGTACCGCTCACTTCATGCTAAGTGTTGTCCACCCTTACTGATGAGCTCATCCACACCAGGCCATCATAAAAATCACCCTGCTCCCCGTTGCTTCGTAAAACCCAACAGGATCACGTCAGTGTCTCATTCAGCTGCCTTCCTAGTTTTCTTATAGGCAAATGTACGTGTCTGCTGTAAAGAGCCAATCGTGCGGTGCAGACAAATGTGGAACAAGACCAGTAGTGGCCATGGGTAGGCGTGCACTGGTCTTGTCTATGGCAGTCATAGTTCACCATCACAGGAGTTGTGTGACATGCAAACCTTCGGCATATGTGATACGCCTGCACCTCCTGTTCCCTTGGGTCACAGGACATGCAATCTCACTTCCTCAACAGCACCGGGCAGACACGAAACAGCTGTTCAGTCAACAGATCAACAGATATAGACACAAGCAAGTGTACACAAATAGCCAGAGAGTGAGGAACAGAGAAACCATGCAAGGTGTCAGAGGTCATTTTTCAGTGCAGGCAGGACGCCTTCCTTTATAGTCAGTAAGTGAGAAGCCACAGAGAATGAATGCTTTTGTGAGATTTGCTGCGCGACACAGATAACATTATGCTTAATGCAAACAAATGGCAGCAGCTCAGCTGGTGTCTCTACAGCCCACAAACAAGGACGTTCTCCGTGGCTGGGAAGTGACACTTACCACACAAACCTCCTGCAGTATTTGCATGCAGAAATGCGACTGACATGAAATAAATGTGGCACCAGCAACCAATTCCTTACCGCCAGTATAACACTTGAAAACAAAATTAAAACATGTGGCCCATTCGGGAACAGTAAACAGGACTGTGTCACCAAAGACGTTTAAAAAAAAAAAGAAGTTCGGCTTGGTAATTACACAACACTTCAACCAGCCATACTGGTGGGTCGTCATAAGCTTTAGACTTTGTAGATGTAGCACACAGTAACAGTGGCAGTGGGCACAGAAGCAATGTTTTTTTTTTGTGAAAAGGACACAAAGTTCTGCTTTTTTCATGACAATCAGTGGCATTTTGCCTATTTAGAGCCCCCAACAGATCTTTTGAGTTCAGATATTTTTGATAACAGTGTTTAAATCCAATTCGTATTTCATAATCCTGCTGCAAACCATAAAAGAGAAGTCATGTATTTCCCCAGCAACATGGCAGAACCAATACAGCACTCCTTAAATAACTGCCTTCATTCTCAATTTCTCTGAAGTACACCTGTACACATTTTTTTACTGCAGACAGTCTTCTTTTTGGCTTGCTAATGGCTAGCAGCTAACCTTTCTAAAGTGGGTGAACAAACTTGTAAACTAATAACATGTATGGCTTAAATAAACTTCATTTTGACAACTCTCCTGCAGGGTGATCCGATTGTCCATTTAACAAAACAAATAAGTGTACACGAATGGAAATGAGAGCTAATTCAAGATATTCAGAGAGGTGTGTAGGAAGTCAGAAACACAAACGTGTCTCTACCTAGTGCCTCCGGGGACCACTGTCGGTACGCTGTCGGTACAGTGACCTTTCATACATCAACAGGTGTGGAGAGCTTTCCAAGCAAGTAGTGGGATATTGCAATTTAATCAGCCCATGCAAAAGGGCGCACCAAAGGAGACCTCATCATACAACACATCCATAATTACCTAGTTTATATAAGAGACAATGGATCACTACGGGGAACTGTAAGAAGTACTAACCAAAGAGTACGCAGGAAAAACAGCCCTGCAATATAAACTGTCATGCACCACCTTCACAGGTTAGGTGTTCAATTACAAACTTTTTTTTTCCTGAAATTTGACACTCATGTGGGACACATGCCGTTGTTTACCTGAGCACAGAAACGCGACGCAGGCCATCCGGTGGGCTGAGCCCCGAGGAGCACGTCTCGTGCCAGGCCTGGACGCGCTGAGGGCTCTTCTCACCTAGGCTTTGACAAACTGTCGCGGGTCAGCTCCCTGTATGTTCCACTACAGGAAACCTGAGCTGCCTCCGCAAGCGCTCTGTGCACATGCAGCAAAAATGTAGATGAAAGGGCGAAGCATGAGAAATTCAGAGACATTTCAACGTTCTCGGTATTCTGCAGAGAAGCGGTCTTGGGTGACTTCAAGTAAAAAGGTGACTGTGAGTTAGCAGTTTAAATCCTGGAAGTGACTAGCATAGCTAAGTGTGCCACTTTAGGAAAAAGGAAACAAAACCTGCCCTGATGACAGGCAAACTGGGCAAAATGGGAGGGGTGGGGAGGGGCTTACATGGTAACCTTTGCACACACATTGCTGAACTCAAAAAAGCACAGTTAGCTTCCTTTCTTGTCACTTCTTCCATTCATATTTTCCATTAGGCCTAACAATCTTGGCAGCCTGGTGGCTCAATGGCTAGAACATCAGGCTGGGATATGGAAGTCTCCCAGTTCAAATACCAACCTAGCCACCAGGTGCATCCCTCAGCAGGACACTCAGCTCCATCAGTGTCAAATAATGGCTGCCCCCTGCTCCCTTAGAGAATGGGTTAAATGCAGAGATGTAACATGTAACATGTATGTGTCATTTGTAAGTGGCTTTGGACAAAGGCATCTGCTAGATGAGTAAAAAAAAAAAAAAAAAAAAAAAAAAAAAAAAAAAAAAAAGTAAAGCAGCTGCTTAAAATTCAAACTGACAACATGGACTTCTGAACATGTCAAATTTCATGGTGACAGGAAGCCCACACTTGAGCTCTGCAGCACTTGATACAAACAGTAAGAAACAAACGGTAGCATAATCATGCACATCTCCACGCTGGTCCACATGGAAGCCTGTAGCAAGTGGCTTCCCTGCGTCTGGAAATCTCTGATCAAATAATACTGCTGCACGCCCTTCAGAATACGTACATAAGGGCGGTCTGTGGACTCCACAGTAATCACATTCTCTTGGTAATTCACTTACAATATGGGATCCATTTGTGTGGAAACATATCTACTCTCACATGTAATTATTCAAATAAAAAAATACAGAAATTACACTGAATATTGATTTATAACAGAACTGTACAGTAATTGTACTACAGTTTGTTCTTGGTTACAGAACAATTCTGCATTATACAGAAAGGGGTGTCATCCTAAGCACAGACCACATACCAGACACAGTACAGTACTGACAAGGCAATACAATGGAAAGTAATCTCTATTCAATTCACACTTCAAAATTGTATACAGTTTCCCTTACATTTGTATGGTATTTTTCAAGTCAGCCCTTAGCTGACGTGCTGTTTCACATGCTAAATATGTCCACTCGTACTTCTGCAATCACCTTACAGATAACACCGCATTGTGGTTTTGCACATCAGCAGGAAGCAATGATACGTGCTAGCTCTTCAAACCACTGACAGACACAATATACACTTATGAACTACATACACTGCCTGCTACAGTTATGTAGGAATAAATTATTGGCCGCCTTGTGATACACAGGCAATGTGGGAGAACTCCTCCCTATATCACCCTGTCACCTCACCTGACTAGATATGTCAGGCTCCTGTGCTCACTTTCCACCACCATCTTCATACAATCTACACACTCACTATGACAGACTCCAGGCATCCTCTTCCCTGGGATGGACTGGCCAACATTTACTACAAGCTAAGAAGCTACATAAGAATGCAATGCAAAATAGTACATGAGTCAGCTAGCACAACAAGCTGTGAAGTGTTTTTTCTGTTGCACTGACATGCTGTTGAACAGACAACTTTGGGCTCATACTGCACAAGGGGGTACATAGCAGTATGCCAGACATTTCAAAACAGTGGAGTAAAGTGCAAGCAGTGCACAGGCCTGCCTCTGTGATCTGTTAACCCCCTGCTTAAGACAGCGCATGTTCCAAGTAATGCCAGCAGACCTTTGCCACAGATGCTGACCCTGAGTCATCCTACAACAGCTGAGTTGGTTTCAGGCCACTTGGGCTTCAGCTATTTCCCCTTAGCCGTCCTAACACACGATCTGACACCACACCTGTTTCTCCATCCACTCCACAAATTGACTGAAGGGTCCTCAGCTTTAATTTACAACCATCTTATTTTACGCAGATCCCTTTTTTTATATATATATATAAAGTATACCAACAGCCAAGATTTTAATGCTAAAATCACTACTTCATCCAACATAAAAAACTTTAGTTCAAACCAGTGCTAAACAATTGAATGTATGTTCTTTAAACTAGGCAGAAGCCTGCTTCCTTACACAACCACAAAAGCACACAGGCAGAAACATTGGGCCTAACAGCTTCCAAACCCGTGACCTTTGCCTTTGACCTTCTTACATATAAACTACTTGCGACATAACTGGTTTGTCCTCCTCAGCAATCAGGTATAAAGTCATACAATCACTTCTTGATCCATAAGGTATAATTGAGTGGACCTCCGATTATATTTACCTGCTTGACCGTCAAAGATACTTTCTCATTTTATATAGCTGTTTATTTAACTGAAAGAAATTCAAGGATTTGACAGCTGTGCTCCTCCTGGCATCAGACCTAGCAATCATTGGGTCAAATGTCAATGACATTAAACACTACCTGCCACCTTCATTGGTTCCAACATTTACAAGTATGTGTTTATAATATTATAACAGCAAAACATTAACTACATACAACAGATGTAAAGAGAACAAAACGGTTCCTACATGATATTTACTACATATAAAATATTTTACTGTTCTGTAAAAATGAATCCCAAAGTGGATAGAAAACACATACAGCACCTTCCAAGTTTATACCATTTTGTGTTAGGATTTTTACATTTCATGGATTTAAATGGGACATTTTCTGCCCTGACCCAAAGCATACAACAAGCCATACAAATTCAATGGACCCACTGATCCCAACGCTGCAGGAGACCTAGCAAAACCAAAATGTCTTCATTTATTAAATATACACCCCGTATGCCTGTACCTAACGGAAGTACCTTCAGCAGAAACTACAGTTAATTGTCTTTTGTAGTAACTTTTTACAGGGGGGATACACCTGAACATGGAGATGTTCCCTCATTCCTCCATTTGTAAAACTGTTATGAGGTGGGACAGGCAAGTTGGTTTTCACTTATGAAGAGTCATTCCAAACTTTTTCTATTAGATTTAGGTTAGGATTTTGACTTGGGAACTTTTGAACATCCACCTTTATATTTGTAAGCCGCTTCACAATAATCAAGACAACCCGGAGAGTTATTGTCCTGAAATATGAATTTCCAACACAGCCTTCTTGTAGACTTTCAACATTCCCCAGAATCTCCATGTTCTTGGTTCCATCCATCCATCCTTTAATCCTGACAAGTTCCCATGTCTCTGCATATGAGAAACATTTCTACAAGACTATGCTACTCCCAATGTGCTTTAAAGTTTGGATGATGTTTGTTTGGTGATGTGTTGCTCCCAGACATAAAGACATTTATGCTAAAAGTCTATATTTCTTCCATCTGACCACAGGATAAATTTGGGATGTCCCACCAACTTTCATCAGACTGAAGAAGGTACTTGGGATGCTTACCATGTTTCAAGCATAAAGAAGTCGAGCTGCCGCGACTCAACTTCGAGATAACCTCACCTGGATGACTGAGAATGTTCACCAACATCTAACCACAAAAAAAATTCTTAAAGTTTGTCACAGAACACTTTAGATTTTGGGACACCATGCAGACATTTCTGAAAAATGTCTTTCTTCTTACCACCCTGCCATATAGCAAATGTGTTCTATATATTTGATATTAGTTTGAGATGCATATCTTGTCTTCTGTCTTCTGCTGGAAATTAAACCCTGCAGGTTTATTAAGGTTACAATTACAGTCCTGGTGGCCTCCCTATATCATGCACTTTCCCCTTTGAAATGACTGACCTATTAGGGCTTCAAAAGATCTTCAAAACCTTGGAAATCTGTTTATATCCTTCACATGATGCGAACCTTTCCATATCTTTGTCAGACTTCTTTTGGAAGATCTCCCAAATACACTCCATGTTTTTTGTATATGACTAATACACAACTGAAGGAAAACACCAAACATTTGTTTTTATGTAATTACAGTTACAGCAATTTCACAGAGGCACTGGACAATTAATATGCAATTATGAAGGAAACTGGTTATTCCTAAGATAGTATGCTATGTGAATGGATGTTCATACTTACGAAATGTACACACAGCAATATTTTTTTATTAATGCAAGAACAAATTTAAACCAGATTTTTCATACTGAAATTAAACATTCAATGTAGATTAGTAGAGAGAAAATGTTGCATTTCAACTCTTTCAATTAACAAAATTAATTTGCCAAAGGGGCTGCATCCGTTTTCAAATGAGTGCACACAAGCACATGATAACTTCACCTGTGTGCATTGCAGCACTTCTGAAGCCCTCTCGAACTTGCGTGTACCCTATTAGCAGTGCCCAAGCTTATCACCTCAGGCACTGCCAACATTTGCACAGGGCATCCTTCTGTGAAATACAAAACCCTATGTCAAAATGCTTATTGAACCACTCATGTAAATAAGCGATCTTGAATGTGGTACGGGCAACCTTAGCATTAGTAAACCAGGCAGCAGTAATCGAGAGTCACATCGGCACCTTAGCAGAAAACGCAACACAACAAAACATATGATGAATAGATTGATCCCTCAAGACCAAAGAAAGTGTTGTTACAACATTAGTCAAGATTAACAAAGGTTTCAGCTCATGACAGGATACAGGCAGGGTCTCCTGAAGATGGATACCTTCTTCCAGTATGCAGTGTGTTGGTTAAGATGACTTGACCGAGGTAGTGTGGTGTTGGTAGTGACCTTGGGGGGGGGTCGGTAGTGCTTACTTTTTAAAAATGGATCATATATCGCCTAATGTTGTAGGGGCAAAGCTAGTGACCGCTTTGCTGTCTTCTTCATTACTGTCATTATTATGATATCACTGGCAATTTTTTCCCCCAAAATTAGTTTATTGGATTGAATACTGCTAAATCCCACTGAGTACACGCTGCAGAAACAGGGATTTTATAACACCTGTTCTGATGCTGGGTGCAAAGCAGGTTGCAGACACAGCCAAACCCCATCAATTTGCAAATGATTACCATTTTAAAAATCAGTTGCAGCCGTTCTACAAATGCAATCAAGTCTGTAAAAATAACAACAGCAGCGGTATTAAAGTTGCAGAGGCAATCTTCAGTCGATGTCCCTATTTGTTCTAGAAAACTCATTATGCATTATGACAAGCTACTGCCAATTTCTTGCCCCATCCGATTCTGTTCATTTCGTCCTTCAGAGTCTGACTTTTCCAAAATTCCTTCTAGTGGCGAGTCGCCTTTAACATTGGCTTCTCATATCTTAATTTTCTCGTTAAATTCTGCATCGAAACCCTTATTTATCAACTAATTTACAACCACGTTGCAAACCGTCAAATGATACAGCCTATCATCACTGCATGAACTAATTTCCATATGATAACACAAATAAACATGACGGGTGCGTTTTTCATCACACCTATTCGACATCTCCAACTTACAGCTGTTTATATTTACCGGTAAGAACATGCTACAGTATACAGAGCTGGCGATAACGATGCGCACAATGTTTTCTACAACCCATTAGTATGTGACTATTTTCAGAAAATGTAATTTTCCTATTACGATTTACATGAATGAATTTTACAGACACTGTTTCATTCATTTGTTGTGTAGACTACTTTATATATAGTATGTCCTTTCCGCAATTTGTGGTCACGCTTCTTGTTCACACCGTATCTTACATTAAACTACGCACTGAATCATGTCAACAAAATGCTGCACGTGTCACTGACTCGACAGAATCGTGCTCGCGAGCGCACCACCTTAAGAAGCGATCTTCTAAATTGAAAACCAAAATGCTTAATCCAAAGTAAAATTTAGTTATAGTATATATCGTCGCCATAGTGTTCTCTCGAGTAGACAGTGTGAATATTTTTAACACCTTAACTAGCTATTTAATACTTTAAATTTATACTTTATAAACGAAAGTATCTGTACTCTATGTGTTAATGTTGTGTGATTCATAATGTAATGACGAGGACGTATTTATAAAGAAAAAATAAAAGAAAATATAATCGATACTGCTCATAACACACAATTACAGTCGTTTTAAGCAAAAATTATACTCCTCATATTACATCGACAGCGTCGTTGCTCTACTGCTATAAATTCAACATGGCCTCCAACACAAAAACATAACGTCAACCAACCCTCTGTGAACTACGCGCAGTAAGACGTTTGTTTTATTGGCCAGAAAACAAACAAGATCCGCCCCTATTGATCTCTAAATGGACAAGCTTATCATCAATCTAAATTACTGTCTACCAACAAGTCACACCCATCCATTTCAAGATGGGCTGAGGTAAAGCACATAAACAACAAGTTAAAATACTGTATACTACGACGTTACGTGAATAGTTTTCAATCAGATCATAACCAGTGTATTAAATTTAAAAATCGTGCATTACACAAGGATACTTGACATTAATTACCAACAATGCTACGGTATTTTGTTAAATTTAAGTAGCCAGTTACAATTTATTGCCTTTAAAATTAAAATGTTAAAAATAATAATTTTATATTAATTGTTATATAGCCATAAGAACAACATTTTTCAACATTTTTTCCCCCTTTCATTCTAAGTCATATATAACACGGCAAGCTTGTTAACGACCACTGCTCTCAAATAGAAAACACTTCGAGAAAGGGGGCGTGTACCCCCTAAGAATGTGTAGCAGCTCGTCCCTATTCCCTACAACTACAGTAATACAAAGTCATAATAATTACAGCACTGGTATTTATCATTAAGGGTATAGTGTTAAATAAATGAATGTAGAGAATAAGTAAAATTAACTACATTGTTAAACACGCACGATTATAGACACAACAATTACAGAAAGCCAACTAATCGGTTACAAAAACATGTGAAACGCAATGCATATGCCATGAACTGCGCTATTTCCCCACCTCTTTTTAAATAAAAAATTATACCGTAAAATTAAAAGCTCAACTAAGAGGAGTCTAAAACATTTAAATTTTCAAACAATTCTCAAAAATGTCCAATTAATTTTGCATACTATAAAGGAAAAAATTAAATTTAAGAGGGTATAAACCGAAGTCTCAGATCAAAAAGTTACAAAAAGAAAACTGAACATGCTAAGCAATCACCTATACGATATACAAGGCAAGATTAAGTTTTTAAAAACATATCAATCTACATGTAAAATAAATTTAAAACATACCAGCACTCCTGACAGAGGACTGTAATCTTGACATTGCTGTAAGTAAGTTTAATACATGATTTCGTCATGCTCCAAACTAACCATTGATTCTCATTAACTATGGCCTCCGCTTTCGTCTGTAACAGTCAACATATAAGCCTATCCAGCCTCTAATTTGTTTAGCTCGCTTGCTCCTTATCTCAGAAATTTCTAGATCTTTGGCAAACTATCGAACGGCAAGTTCAAAGGTTCAATAATAAGCACATTACTCACATTACGACTCCTGATTAGTTTCTCTAAATAGTATCCACCTCCGTATTAATATCCCTTTGGTGATATTTTTTGCAATTTCTATGAAGTCCACGCTCTCTCTCTCTCCCCCTGGTTTGTTTTGTTTATCTTCTTCATGACGGGTTCCTGGAAAGCGCGTGACTCCAGTTCACGTGCTCCGGCAGCGACCAATTAGAGCTCGGCACAGGGATTACCCCAAAACAGAGCTCTTCTGCACTAAACAGTGAAAGAGCACCCTCCTCAGCCTTTGATGTTACATTAATGCAGGAAAGTAAATCGTAAATCACTTAATAAATGCATCGAAACGTGAATGCGTTTTAAAATTTACGTCGTGACACTATTTGAAAAAGGATTATATTTCGTGTGTTTGCGATCATTAAATATAAATTGTGGGAAAGGTTATATTACAAAGCACGGTCGTAGCCTTGGGGGCGGGGGATATTTGGAGTGGAGAGAAATGCCCGCCCCCAACCCCAACCCCAACCCATCAAAAAAGTTCAAGTGAAATGTACTACACCGTTGCGAAGGTCATATCACTTTTAGTAAATTAAAATTATATCAGTTTGTAATTGTAATCTCTCAGTATTATTTTAGTTCATTATTATTAATACACATTGAATATATTCTTTTTGAAATTTGTCCTTGTATTTCCAAGGAAAATTCCTTACAACTTATGCGAATAGAAATTAGCGTTACAAAAAACACGAACATGCAATTGCTAATAACGGTCGATAATATCAATAAACGTAAAGTTATATAACACAATAAACGGAAAGTTATTTAGGACAGGATATTGGATCTGCAGCGGGCAGCATTTTTTATATAACCAGTGAGTTCAGTATGGATGTTAAAGAGAGTATTTTCTTTTATATGACTGGGTGGATTGAAAATATTTATATAAAGTAAGTTAGTTCAAACAAAAAAATTATTTCATATTATGTTTGGTTCTGGTCCTTAACTGTGTGCATGCATTAAGCCATCTGTTGAATAAAACAAACCCACACACGCATGTTCTAAAGGCCATTCTGCTAGGAGACAATGGATAATGACGACGACTCTTTCTGTAAATACACTGAGCCCATTAAACCCAAGAAGCTCATCCAAGTTTGGCTTTCCACAGCTCTACTGTGTTCTGGTGCCATCGCTGTTGAACAACGTTTATGATCTGCACGTAGATTGTGGCCTCAGACTACTGTTTTGTCTAGGAGAGGAACAGGGTTTTACCTATTCGGGAAACATGACTGTCATGCTACATCATCCTTGACTTTAGGCCTGCCATCAGCAGGATAATTAATAGTTTTGCCATGAAAGTAAATGATTTTACATTCCTGACACCTCAAAACCCTATTTAGAATGCACAAAATTAGTGCAATTGAAAATATTACCCGTCAGCACTTCAAATTCTTTTGGGACGTTGAAAACCCTGTAGCTGAGGCAAAGTAAATTGGAGTCAAAGCATACTGGACAATTACAGAAGCTTTATCTGCATTCGTACACTTGTATATGACAACAGAGCATGGTTCTTTGAGACTTAAGCAGTATATAAGAACAGAAGTCAACTGGCACACTCAAGAAACTTTCCATGCTTAAGTGCACAAGGCCAGCTAGTGGTTATACATTGCCATCTTCTTCCCAACACTAACAATGATGTGGTCCAAGAAAGTCATCCATAAATTACACAGGACAGTAAAGCTCTTTTAACATAGTAATGCTGAGCATGGCAGAATCTGTTTACCTACATTTACATCCAAATCTCAAAAGCACATTTAATCAATAATCCTCAACTGCCAAAAAAATACATTCATAAACATTATCAAATCCATAGTTTTGATCTAAACTTAAGCACTATTGAATTCCTGCCTCATCTAATTACTAATGATGATTACTAATGACTGGATTTCTATTGCAAATTAGAATTACCTACACAGAAATTCACATCTTCTATCCAGTTATCAGAAACAGGGTATTCATAAAGTGTGTAAGGAATACAGTGACTATTGTTTCTTTGCCATATGTTAAGTCAACTGTAAATGTTTGTCATGTTCCACTTTTCCAATTTAAATGTGCTGATGTACAGTTGTTATACTGTAAAAATTGGGGGCGTAATAATGCTTCAAACATGAAGGAAGTGACGACAACACATTATGTTTGTAAATGCTTTAATAGTTCTGACAAGGGAGACACAATCCCATTATGAATACAATACCACAAAGTTAAGAACACTAACCATGGAATCAGATGGCAGTGACTGGTAAAATAAATAAAACACCTGCAATTCTTCAAGACCCAGCAGATTCAGGTTGTACGCATCTTAGACACAGTATTTCCAAAAATTTAATTTGTCAAGAATACCCATCAGTCAATGGGCATTAATGAAAGACACTCCAAACAGGAAAAAAACTAAATGAATCAAGGGAAGTTTACACTGGATAATTTAGTGACACATAAAGGTGTTTTTTTTTTTTTCTTAGATTTTTAACAAGGCAGCAAAACTGCCATAAAAATATATTCACTCTGGTCCCATTTTCCTTGATGGTCACAGCTCTTTTGATAAGGCATCAGGCTTTATAAGAGAGTTCCCTTTGCACGGACAGGACTGGAAGTACAGCTGAGAAATGGACAAAGGCCCTTGTCTGCAAAACAATGACAAAATGAACAATAACAATTTCAACTGAAATATGCCAGCCATTTCCCCTGAAGCAGAAGAAAACCTCTCCTGGAGTGCAGCTATTCAGGCTACTTTCAACATGTACACAAGAACTATGCATACAATACCTCCACCAAACTGCTTCAAGTCTCAATATTACTGGTGCAAAAATGTATAAATCCCCACACAACATCAAGAAGCACACACAACAGCTGTGGGAGGAGACTTGTGACTCGTTATGGGGGTGGGAGAATGGCATACTGAAATAGGATAAGCTGTATAATCTTTTTTGTCTGAAGGCCTGGGCCAGAAGCCAGCCCTTTCATCCAATTACTGTTTATTCTTAGGAAAAAGAGAAATTTGGGCAGTACTATCATGAATTAAGCATTGTGCATCTAAATGGCTTACAGTTTTGTAATTTTTCCTCTTGTGGTTGCAAACCAGTACTCTCTTCCCCTTTTTGAAAACTGTCATTCCTCTAAACTTTATGCCAATAGTTAGAGCCAAAATGAAAGCCATTGCACATATGCTTATTTATTACCTTTGAAACCCAAGTTACACTAAGTAATAAACTGACTTGCTGACAATTCCAGTCATGAATATAAACAACAACATTTAAAGTATGTTCACTGCGATATGACACACAGCAGAGTCAAAACACAATCCAGTTTGATAAGCCACTGATTTGCCTTCTCTCCCCTTACGTGGGACATAGAAGTATAAACAGAGTCTACAAGCGTATTTACCTGTAAGAGAAGACATCCATGAGCCACAAGCTATGGCCAGTGGTACCGCAGATACCAAATGGTGTCGTTGCTCAATGAAGGTCCAAACAGAGGGTTCAGCTGTGCTAGGATGGCAATCAACCAGCTGTGCAACAACAAATAACGGCATCACCACTATGAGCAGTGGTACACTATATCATTATCGTCACAAAAAAAAAAACACCATCAATACAGAACATTTGTCAATGGATCACACCGTAAATCTACAATACGTAGAGCTGCAACTACTGTAACTACACGCCAAAGCACAGAAAATACAAGGACAACTACGAAGTAAATAGAGGCAAAACAAAAACTCAGAACAAAGCATAAACATGGTTAAAATTCTTGGATCTGCAGCCAGTGTATCAACTGGCAGGTAATACAATCATGACAAGATGTGCTGTAGACAAATTTGTATTTATTCCCACTGCTGAGCAATTGGCAAACATCGAGAAAACGTTACACTCTACAAGCTTAAATCTTTGCTTAAAAACACAAAAACAGATTAAAAAAAAAAAAAAACTTTATTTAAATTCATAAAGGGCTGTGTGGTCCATGCTGCCTGGAACACACTGTATGCTTCCCTGACCCTGATATATATATATATATAAATGGTTTTTTCGTCTTCATCTTTTAACCATGTCCACATGTCTAAACCAGGAGCACTGCTGCTGCCACCAACTGACATGCTGTGTAAACAATCCTTTCATAATACTGATCACAACTCTCACTATTTCGTTCCTATTCACCTTATCAAACTATGTATAATGGATTAATAGAACATTAAAAAAATAATAAATTTTATAAATGCTGAAAGCCTGAATGTTTTTTCCTTTAATCAAGCTCTTCGCCTTCTGCACAGCCTTCTTTAAAAGTCTGGTGTTTACTGCCCCCTTGTGTCATGATAATTTAAACAAACTGAGTGTGCATGAAACACAGTAACTTTAAACTCGCTAATGAGGTCCTTTATAAAGGGGCTACATTAAGCTACTGGTTTTCATTCATGGTGTAACAACTAGTGTACCAGACAGGCATAAGTCTGTGGAGTAATGGAAAATCCATCTGCACTACAGGGGTGACTTCATTGATTACATGTCCACAATAACAGATTAGTGCATTCAGCTATGGTTCTGTTCTGTCCTCAGTTAATGGAATGACCCAGGTGTCTGGGCCCTGTGCATTATCAGATTTGTTGGAAACTGCCAAAACATTTTACGTTCTGGACAACTGGCTGCATAGAAGGACACGTCCAAAGAAGTAGTTAAAGGTATTAGTTCTGAAAAAGTACTTTTGATTCAGGAAACCAATTAACCAGACCAGACCCATCAAATATCCAGGTGCATTAGTGAGTAAAAACAGTGACCATGGACAAAAAAAATAAACACCAAAGTAACCAAAAAGAAATGTACCAAAGTACAACTCCACAACAGCAGTATTCAATTGCTAAACACAGAAACCATTCTCTGCGAATGACCCAAAAAGAACAAGGAAAAAATGGCATAATTTCAAATGTTTACGAGTACACTCCGTCATATCAGTGGAGTGAAACGCTACACATGTTGACACAAAATACTGTACTCAAGTACTTACAACAAGTAGCAGCAGACGGCGGTTAAGACCAGCATAGTTACAACGACTCTGTAAAAAAGACAGGAAAACGCTGGATTGGCATAAGAATGCAATGATAAAAAACAACACATTAAACACAATTTTATCATTTTAGTAGCAAAGATGTTCTCATCCTTCTTCCAAACAAATACATATTTCCTTTGCATGTGCATGTATACATCTCACGAAGGACTCATTACTCTTTAGGAATAACGAGGTTTTCTGACTTGTCATGTGCTTGTTATTCAGACTCCATCTGACTGTGTGTAGGACGACGGCAAATACGACAAAAAAGGGGAAGCTAACGGCTTGAGAAGCGGTTCGGGCATTTAATTAAGATATATTATAAAAGTAATTTGCCTGTCTTTGGGAGTCTTTGCTCTAGTCTAGAGTCACGGGATTTGAGTCAACTGATATCGCTTTCAGCTCTCCAGCTGCCAATAAACAACAGCCGCCTGTCCATATTATCACGTATGAAAAATATACTGCATATAAAATTGTAGTAAATGTACAAAACGACAGTATACAAAGTAACTGCGTATCTGAAAAATACTACGATCTAAATGACGCGCAGGAAAGCAAACGCGCAAGAAAGCAACAAGTTACCCAAGATGCTAATATGTATTATTTAATTAAACTAAAAGTTATAATTATTAAATATTAGAACTTAAGTTGAATACTCAGCGCTTTCGTTGAACATCGAAAACTTATTTCCACTGTCGCCAAGCTAGGCAGCTAAGTAACCACTTACCCCTTGTTGGGTCCTCTAGGAATGAACCATGGTATAACTCCACCGACTATACCCCAAAATACCGTCATTACTATTATTGTAATTGTAAAAGTAAGACTGACCATTTTCCCTAATCTAATTAATCCAAAAAGCCGAACACCGAAAGAAACAGCGTGTGATCTGTCTGAACGTTTAAAGTAGTTAACTAGCCCAGTAAAAAAAAAAAAGCAACACGAAAGCAAACTCGTACAGAGCCGAGGGTCAGGAAGCGAAAGTCACGTGGTCATGTTAAAAGAGGTGCGAAAGTCACGTGGTCAGAGCTGTCCGCACGTCACGCGACAGGCTTTTAAAATTAGCGTAAAACTACGCAATGAACATTGCTTTTGCCATTTCACGCAACGTAAAAGTACGTCCTCCAGAACTTTTCTATAAATATATGCGTCACCCCCACCACGAAGAAAATAATATTTAAGAAAATAAGGTAATTCTGTTGCAGTTTTGCAGACCTCAACCCCACAATTTGCAGCTGCACAATTACGGGATGTAAAACTATCCAACAACCTGTTTAGCACTTAAACTATTAACGTATATAAGATGTTAATATATATTACAACTAAAGTATAACTAAAATATAATTAAACTGAAAAGGAGCGAATCATTAAATACTAAAACTTACAGAACGCTTTCGGTGAACATGGAATTCGTTTACCGCTGTTACTAAAACTGGTAGCTACGCAATTACTTTCTGCTATAAATCATAATGCATCCACTTCTGGATGAACACATTTAAAAATTGAGTTAAAGGCTTGCAATCGTTATCATCACCGTATCTAAAACGTTTTCAGCACCTCTTACAAATTACCAACTGGGAAATGAAATTCACCAAACCTGCTTTCAGTCAACTAAAAGTTCAAACCGCCAAATCAGTACAACGTGGCTGTGCTTCAGGTCATGTAATGAAAGCAGCAACACAAGCTCACTACTGATTTACTGGACTTGTGTAAAAAGCAGTGGATTTGTGTACACAATCAAAAGACAAAGTAGTGTAGCTTTTTTCTTTTATTGTTATTAGCAAAAGACAGTTTGTCACTCCTGCATTTTTTCAATGCTCTCTTCCTTGTATTTCCCCTTCTCCTTGCACTGCTGTCGTGACTTGGCCTTCCTCTCCAGAATCTTCTTGCGATCCTTGTCAAGCTTTAGCCGAGTAATCACTACCTGCAAGATCCATGTTAGTGATCAAAAACAGCTCTGCTTCACTCAAAACCCAGGATATTTATATTAAAACGTTTTTGCTGATGAATAAACAGTCATACATAAATGACATTTTATAGTTTTTACATTTAGCCCACACAGTGACCATGTTATAAGGAAAGGATTTCTGTACAAGTTCTCTAATTTTCACATTGTGTCAATATTCATTACACTGGCAAGTTCAAGTGAACTGATAAGACACTTTGCTGCAAAAGGCCTAAAACTGTCACCAGGCATCACAACATGCAGAATATATCGGATATGCTGTATGTTTGAAGATGTATTTTCTTTCTAGTGGTCATAGTTGTCAATCACTACAGCAGCTGTGAGCTTGAACAAATGTTCTAACAGTCAAATAATTGCATAGAAGCTCAAGACGGCAGGCATGCAAAAATATTTTATATACTAGCATAATGTACTGAAACACACAGATACAACTAAGGCACCTCACAGTCATGTATGACATTAACAGTGTAAACACATGGGGTGAGCAAAATAAAGCATGCACCACAATAGGTTTCCAAAGCTGGGAAAAGTGAGTCACCCTCTGCAGCCACATTAAATGTGCCTACAGCTCAGTACAGAGCAAAAGGCTTGCAATTAAAACATGAGGTCAGGTGAGGTGCTCATTATAGAATGGAAGGAAATCATTACCTTGCTAGGGTGGATTCCAACGTGCACAGTAGTGCCATTGGCTTTCTCACGCTGCACACGCTCGATGTAAATGACATACTTCTTCCTGTAGACCTGGACAACTTTGCCAATTTGCTGGCCTTTGTAGTGTCCGCGTACAACCTGCAAATTCACAATACAGAAATTGCCACAATATGAGCTACCTGTAGTAACAGAAGGTTGAATTACTATGAACTCAATCTGTGCCCGTGCACAACTGACTAGTTGAGAAAATTCACAGGGCTGCTTTAGTAGATTCTGCTGCCCAATGTCACCTTTAAAAATTAGTTCAATAAAGTCACATGACAACTTCATAACTGGTAAGTGACTTTAGCAAGTAAACTCATCTGCTGAATGCAGCAATTTACTAAAGCATCACAGACACACCTGTTATTAAGCTATTCAACCAACACAACCCTGTTGTTACCCATCACAAGTCCAGATGACTCCAAACATCATGAAAACATTCAGGCTCTTTTCCATCACACAAGTCACTAATATTCACGTATCTAGGCACCCTCAACTCCATCCCACTCAACGTAAAAGGTAGGAGACCAACACTCATACCTGGACCTCATCATCCTTACGGATAGGCATGGACCTCACGTTGTACTTTTGTCGCAATTCCTTGGAAAGGGGGGAGGACATGATCTTTCTGCGGATGTGCGATGGGGCATTGAAGTGCCTCTTGCGATTCTTGCGACGCGACGACGAGACAAATGGATTGAGCTTCATGATGGCTATGATCAAAACATAAGCACATTTTCAGTTGCTAACAAAATTGTATATTAAAATGTACATCAACAACAGTCCTCTATCAATAACAACTCACATGCGAGTGAACGGAAATGCAATACACTTCAGAACCTAAATCCTTGCTACTCACATTTGTTCTTTTACGTGTAAAACACGTTTTCAGAATACATGTCTGCGTTTAACAAGTAGAACTCAATGAAAAATGTTACAGCTAAACGACGAATTTAAATGTCAGTACTGCTGCGGAATTAAAAATAAACGAAAATAAGTATGCAGTCGAAACAAAGCACACGTTTCGCCCAAAACATTATATTTCTATAAAGCTAGACAAAAATGTGTCAAGGCAACCTATACACGGAGTAAAAATAAATATTATATGCAATAAAGACAACGCCATTATATATTCATTCTATATGAAACAAGAAAGCATAGAAATTACACAAAGAACACAAAATTTATTATTTAAGACACGAAATGAAGCTGACGCGTAGGCCAGGCCAGGCTTTCACTATTCTAGTCCTACGCTTAACCGCAGTCAACAAAAATGTTAACTGCAACACACTCAAAACAAACAGCAACGAGAATGTAACGATTCTTAACCGATAACATGATTTTAAGACATGGATGGATATGGATATCATGTTGTTTAATATGCCCAAAGCGCTCACCCTCTCAATCACCGTACTATGGCCGCCGGAAAAGAGGGCTTCGTTTTACTTCCGGTCCCGTTAGTCTGTAACGTTCTCTCGCGAGAACTACGAGAAGTGGAACGACACAAAGATTTTTAAGCGTGTTTCCGTACATTCGGTCAGGTTTGAATTTTCGGTTTTTTCCTGACTGTGATCGTATTTTTATAGCAATTTATATAATAAATTAGGATTTTCGATTGTTTTTTGCTTCGCCCTTTTTTAGTATAGCTTCTGTACTAGCGCACTTCTTTTCAATGTGGACTGAGTGTTTGTAACATTACATTATATGTGGAAGTATTGTATATGACAAGAATAGTTATTGCAGATAGTCTTTTTTCAGTTGTTCTGCCTTATTTATTGGGATATCTATGCTTTTCAGTTATTATGCCGCTCTTATCAACACAACTAAATTTAAAATATGTACAAAGTTAAAAGTAACTACAGGCAACCACTAAAATAACAGTATAGTACACCGACATGAAGCCTTTATGTAGCAACTGTCTGTCAGTTACCACCCCCCAACATTATAAATTGTGTTGCAAATACACAATTTATAAAATGACACCATGTCCCTATTAAGTCTGCCATTATGAGTTTAAATAGAGGTGATGAAATAAACACCATCTGAAAGAATAATAGACAATCTCACTTTCTGGTTGTGCAAAAATTTGGTAACTGCAGCAGACATAAGATTTTAAGCATGGTTTAAAGAGTTTTCATACCAACCCATAACCAAGCCATCAGAAGCAATCGATGTGGGGAAAAAAGTATAAAAGCTCGTAAATGTCTATGCATACACTGCACAACGTACTCATGTTCGTGTTCAGACAAGAGTGTGCAATGACTCATTCCAATGTGAGTCACCCCCCCCCCCCCAATGCTCAGTAGACCACTGCATGTGTAGCTGAAATCACTTTATATAAGGAGTTATGAAAAGTGATGCAGTTGAATCCAAACAGTTGAGTTATGTTTGGTGAAACAGTCTGCGAAAGTGCAATTATCTGATTCTGACTGGTGTTCTGCTTTCTTGCTTCTCAGTATGTAGTCAAAACATACATAATGCATCCAAATTCCAGTGGCCATGAATGTATCCCTTAGATTCCCCAACCAGCCTAAATGTGGTCAGATGATGTTGTCAAACATCTGTAGAGCAGTGTTTGTCCTTAAAGTTTCTGTCTTACACTCCTCAGCAACACCTTTTCTCTGAATTATATTAAAATCCTGCAAATGAGCCTACTTAGCTTTAGGCTGCACTGCTGAACTTGATGGAATGTAAATTGTTTAATTTCTGCATGGAAACACTAGGTTTTATGATTTTCCAATGTCAGTCAGTCATTTTCTTAACCACTTAGTCCTGGTGAGGGTCACAGGGAAGCCTGGAGCCCATCCCAGAGCACGTAAGGCGCAGGGCAGGGGACACCCAGGGCGGGGCAACAACCCACCACAGGGCACACACACTACGGGCAATTTGGACACACCAATCAACCTAACCTGCATGTCTTTGGACTGTGGGAGGAAACCGGAGCACCTAGAGAACACCCACCAAGCACAGGGAGAACATGCAAAATCCACGCACACAGGCCCAAGGCGGGAGGCCTGGAGGTGCAAGGCAACAGTGCTAACCACCATGCCACTGTGCCACCTCATTTTTCAATGTTTATTCCTTAATTAGAATGGTAAAAATCATGTCCATCAGGGGGCATGGTGGCTTGATGGTTAGCACTATTGCCTCGCACCTCTGGGGTAGAGGATTCAAATACTGCCTCTGCCTGGCATCCATGGAGTTTCACTGTTCTCCTGTCCTTTGGGGATTTCCTCCAAGTTTAGGGAACTCTTACCTAGTCCAAATACAAATGTTGTAGAGTGATGTTTCCAAATTGTCTGAAATATGTGTGTGGTTGTGCCCTGCAATGTGTTGCCACCACCAACTTGTATTCCAAGCTTCCTGGGATATCATGTACTACATACTGGATATATGGTATTGACAAATAAATGATCTCGTACTTTTGTTTTGTTCTGTTAACAATGCCCATCCTCAAAACATCATCTAATTGACACAATAGTGCATAATTCATTTTCAAACACTTCTAGACTACATGTCCATGACTGTTGAGAAGGATTATGTGAGGTAAACTAATATTCAATTAACACAAACACACTGAATTAACAATGCTGTCTTATGTACTAAAAAGTTCTTTAGACTCAATGATTGTCAATTCCAGAGCCCTTTAGATCTTTTGAAATTGCACAGTGATGAAATCCAATTAAAGACATGCAGTGATGATAGCAACTGGCATTTGTTTGTGAGAGTTCTGTGCTGTAAACCAGCCTTCTGCCAAAGTGTATACCTTTTGCTCAAGAAAGATTCCACATCATCAATTCTCTGATAAAGTGTGGTCAGTAGTTTCCTTGTAATGAATTCTGATGATTAATCCTGGCATTAATTTCATTCTCTTGATAATCTATTGCCATTAAAAATAATTTGGTTTCTGAGAACAAAACATACGTAAACAAGCAAATTATACCAAAAGAACATTGGAGCTATTGTCTGTATTAGTGGCTGGAAAATGTTTGGATGGATGGATGGTAGAAAGTTAGGCTTGACAATGTAGATTTTACCTTCACAGAAAAGAGTAATCAAAACCTCTCCTGCAACTTCCTTCTTTCTCTTAGCATTCATGCTTTGGAGTAGGGGTGGGGTGGTGGGAATTCTTATATACTCAACCAGAATAATTGGACCCTTCAAAATGGTTCAAAATATGTTTTCAATTGTTAGAACTAAAAAGGTGAATTCTGCTGAATAGCTTTTGTCAAACATTTGCTCAATTCAAGTTCAAAATGTGGTGTGACAACTTGTATAGAAGTCACCTGGTGCTTGTATGTGCCTTTCTTCAGAAATGTAAAAGTATGGAATATAAAAACACGCCATATCAAAGATTTCTATAGTTCCTGAGCAGGTGCGCTTTTACAACATTGAGTCAACAGTCTCTCAAACAGGAGTACGCAAGTGAAAAGAGCGGTAGAGAGTATAACTGAGAGGGATTAAAGAAATAAAACAGCGCATCGTCTTCTCTCAAAGGGCGTTTCCTGAATCGTGTTTACCTCATTGAAGCTTCATTGTTTGTGCTTTGACAGGGTTTAAAATCTCATTGAAAGGCTAGGGACTACTGACAAAAGGAAAACTTAACAGTGACACAAAGAACAAAGTTAACCAACCATGGCTTTATTAAGTGCGATACTTATAGAGATAAAAGGAAGATGTGATAACACTTCTTATGGAATTGTATCTGCTTCTAACTATCACCGTAGAGTGTGCCTTTGATTGAATTTTTTTACGATTAATTATAATCGGTCACAAAACGGGTTAATGAACTGTGTGTTTACGGTTAGCTATCGTCTATTGTCTATAATTGTCACGGCTCACGTGGTCAGAGGGGTTAGTTCTGTACAATTGTAATTCCTCAGCTATTTATCGCAGTTGTGTTTGGGATTTTTTCACTTCGGAGACTGCGCGTGTTTGCTAACTTCGGTTATATTGGAATGCATGTTTAATGTAGAAACTGAAGGATACTGAAAATAAGTGTACCCTTCGGATTTTAAAACAGAACATTAAATAAATTCATCGGAATATATTTTCTATTTTCTTATGATCATGGTTAGTTTTTGCTCACCTGGGGTAAGTAGTTATTACAATCAAAGGTCTATGTTCTAATCTTATCACGCTGCTTTGATATTAGCTTCTAACACGTGATCATGCTATTTTACCAATTGTATTTGTTTATAAAACTTTATTCGTGAACATTTGTTGTCAGCATACAACAATTGAAGTGTCTGCAGATTATTTAAAACGAAATAATGTATGACGATTTTTCGGTTATCTTAATGCCATTTTACCTGTTTCAGGTGTTTTCAGCGTTACTGATCTATTGCATGGTTGTCCTGGAGGTTGAAACACAGTCCACAGACAATCGAAAGGATGCAAAGCGATCACGTCGAAAACACGGACGGATAAAAGACAAAATTGTATCTAATCTGCCCAATAATGTTACCACACAAAACAGTTCTCCAGATCCCATAATGGCCGGTGTGGATGGTGATATGAGCTCGCCAATTTGGGTGCAGGACTTTGAGAAGAGCATTGAAGAAATGGTGCTACAAGTGAAAAACAACTCGGCACTCTCCAAGAATAAATGTGTGGTCGATCGGCAGCTCTGGATGTCAAACACTCGAAGTCTGTCTCCGTGGTCTTACAGGTCACTTTTGATAAAATTTCACTTTCATTGTTTTTACATACGTTGTGTGGTAATTTACGTTTGTTGAATTTCGATGGACACTTAAGCCTAAATAGATATTAATATTTACAATATATATTGAATGGACAATGATATTTACAATGTCGTAAATGAATGTTCTTACTCTGTCCAACATTCAGGTAAATGCACCCTGTAAGATTCTGTCCAGTTATTTACTACAAGTGATGCACAAAAAATTTAAACTGTACTTCATACATTATAGTACGTGGTATTAACATGCTGTCATTGCACTTCATATATCTAACGGTCAAACAGGATCAACCACGATGAGAAGCGTATTCCAGTGGATATCCCAGAAGCCAAATGCTCTTGCGTGGGATGCATCAACCCTTTCACCATGCAGGAAGACCGCACCATGACAAGTGTGCTCATCTACACCAAAATCCCCGTGCGGAGGCTTCTGTGCGATCGGCCCTTGAAGAAACTCCGGAAGAAGAAGAAATGCCTTGCTCAGTACAAGACCGTAGTGGAAAGCATCGCTGTCGGCTGCACCTGTATAGTGTAAGAGGAAGGAGATCACGGCTAAAATTAATTTTGAACTGCGAGTGCCTGTTTTTCCCCATTACAACGAAATAAATTCCGATTTATGGCAAGAATAAATGCATTTTATGTTAAATTAGAGTTTGCTATTAAAGTACTTTGTTGTCATTATATGTAGAGTAAATTACACTGTCAGTGTATTGTCATCGTATTCAAAATTCGATGTTTTCACTAGCCAGACAATAGTAAATTCATTAATTCGGGTTACAACGACTATTTCATACCTTAGGTAGCAATCGGTTTCCCCCTATAAAATAATATAGCCTTTTTATTACATTTATTTAATAGCCGTTGTAAGAGGTACCGTTGACTAGAATGACTGCTCACAAAAAGAAAGTTCCGAACACATACCGCCGTCAGTAACTTGCATAGAGCCCAAAATATGTAAAAATCTTGTTTAAATTGCGTTGCTTGTATATATATTTTTTATCAAATAGGAACATACACCTTAAACGTATTAATATGGCTATGAATCATTTGTAATTAATTCTCGCCAGCTTAATAATAGAGGTTACATCGTTTATAAGTTCCATGCAGTTGCGAAGTTGTCTGGGTGTGTGTATTTTATACCGTAAAATTATCACGCTGTTTTTGTTTATTCATGCTTACAATATGCAACAAGTGCGACTGAGAGAAATTTATGTAATAAAACATCAATTATACCTTATTAAACCCAGATAACCGTATTTCATGACTATAAAAAACAAATTAAATGTTGTATTTGTAAATATCAGTAAATTATAGGGTATTAATAACATAATGTTGGCTTGTGATGAGTCACAGAATTTCAGACTCTGTTGTGGTTTGCTGCCTTACCACACAACATTGTTTGCGCATAATTGTATAAATGAAAATAGGAGACGCGATGCATGTGCTTCGTTCTGCTTTGTACTTCATTGCTTTGATGTGCAGCGCCGCATTTTCGTTTCATGGCCTACCGTGAGACATTAACGGTCTCGTCAATAGCGAAATGAAGACACCTTGTGGTCAAGAGAAGCATTCAAAAGTATCATTTTGTGCGACAAATACGAATATCATAAATCTGAACTTTATATACAAATGAAAATTAAACTTGCCTCTGCTTATCATCGTCGTTTGGAGTAAGAACTAAGTGCGGCCGAGTGGTGTTATGGCCCGGTTAGATTGATATTGGTAGGCCTCTGATATTAACGTGTGTAACATTTATATGACACAGCATTCTCCTATTCTCATTTGCTTGGTTTTAATAGTGTTCCTGTAACATGTAACTTGTCATAGTTGCCCTACTTTTCAGAAAACTTTAAAGTCATGTCCAGTCAAATACTGCTGTATATATGACATCTGTACTATAATAAACAGTTGAAATACCATTGTGACAGTTTGTGTTTACCCGTCTTTACACAATATATAATGTTTACTCCCTAATTTGACTTCAAATTTGACTCCCTAATTTGACTCACTGAAAAACTAGTTGTCTTTTATGTCCTGTAACTTTCAAAATGTAAAACAACAACTGCTTGACACTTGTTGACCTCTCATGGACTGGCTAAAATTATGGTGTTCCAGACAAGTTTAGATTATGCCTTGACTAAATAATGCTGCTTCATGGGACTTTATTCAAACCATCTACACAGTTCCAGTTCTGACACAAGACAATAGAGTGTATTCCATCAAATACTGTGGCTACAATGTGTTCTTGCAAATAGGGCCTGCTGTTCTGATGTCTGGGCTGGTGCAGCAAGGCATAAACAGGGTTGGCTGAATACCAGGTGTGCAAAAATACAGGTCTCTTTTACAAGTGAACTCTCTCTCTCTCTCTCTCTCTCTCTCTCTCTTTCTCTCTCTCTCTCTCTCTCTCTCTCTCTCTCTCTCTCTCTCTCTCTCTCTCTCTCTCTCTCTCTCTCTCTCTCTCTCACGCATAATCATAGAGGAGTATAAAAACCAAACTAATCTGACATCACAGTATGGTCCATCCTGTCACCAGTCAAAACACGTAGGACCCCTGGTGTGAGCATTCTTGTTTTCAGGCTATTTTACAGAGATGTGTGAAATTTGCATTCTATTCCATATTGAAGCATTAATTAATGTGTATTAGTATTGTTGTTGTTGTGTAGTTACAATTATTCAGATCAAAGTTATAACAATTACTATTTTATTTTGTACGTTAACATTTTTAGATAAATAACTGCCGTGTAATTTTATGACTGCAACCTTCACAATGACTACCATTCAGTGTGCAGCTGTGCTGGACATCCTGACATAAACCTGAAAATAAAAAAGCTATACTGAATAGTGTTCCTGACATGGGCCTAATACACTTTGTATTCCATTTATTCCACGGGATATGTACATAAATGCTTAAAAATACAACAAAACAAAATTTTCGTCTTTACATTTATTTTCATCAATTTATCCCACCCTAATAAATAAACTAAAATTTAAAAAAAATTAACTCCGTTGTTTAAAAAAAAAAAAAAAAAAAAAAAACGTAGTTTCTCAAAAGAAACTAAGGCATGAAACAAAAATATATATTTTAAAATCATAATGATCATACTGTGACCTGAAAATCCTGCAGGAAGCTATTTAATGTTTACTGTTAAAATTAATGTTTACTGACAGACTGTGGATTTTGAATAACATGTAGCGCTTCAAACACTGCTGATCTTACACTTCGCTTGTATATGGGTTGTAGGAGTTCCACGGAATTTACTGAGCGGAAACGGTGAGGAGCTTGACCCAACACATTTCCTCCTGCTTCGGCGCTTGCGGCTAAACTGAACCACTCAGACGATAACATTTATTTTAAACAGTCTGCAGAAAGTTAGTTTGAATTAAACACGACAATACAGTTGTTGTACAGCTCTAAAAGCACAACTTTTCATTCAGATAATACTCATATACAACATTTCTACCTTAAAATACACAAATCCCCACAGAACAAACTAAATATTCTTAAGGGCATAAATAAGGGACTTTCCACAGCTAAATACGCAAGTTGTTTAACACATGGAATTCGAGACTTTGCGAATTAGACCTGTTGGTATCAATGCGAATATGAACATGACACGTGATGCACAACAATTCGGAATGATGCAACATGAAATTTTGTTCAGAATATGTGTTCTAGTAAGACACAAGACGCCTGTGATGGAAGCAGTTTCTGTTACAGCGCAGTAAGTACTGACAAGTACAAAAAAATAACACGAAGTGTAAGTGTAAAAAGGAAGTTTGAGACAACCATTCTTAAGGGAGTGGCATTTAAAAGTATTAATTTGTTACGATTGTACTTAATTCGATATAGATTTAAAATGACTATATTAGCATTGCGTAATGAAGTTATTGCCCAGATGAAGTTAACATCTCTTTTTACTAAAAAGGTAAGCATTGTTGCAGTCATATTATATTTCTGTTAGAAGTAACATTATGTACCTACAATACAGTACATTCGCTGTTATTGTAAAATGCATAAATGTTTAAATGGCTTAATTTAACACAGAATTACAGAATTTGGTTCACAAATTAAATATGCATGTTAAAGGAAAATGTTAAATATATGCATATACAACATGCTTAACATCAAATTTTGTGCATAACCATATATTTAGTATACACAAAATCCACCACGAAGTTATATTGAGTTATATTCTATTACTGTTCTATAGTTATATTCTATACTATTTCTTTCTCTATAAATCATATCTGAGACAAACATACAAAGCTAATTAAAAATATATATATAATAAAATAAAAGTGCTACGAATGTAGATCCTAGATGAAAACTTCATTGGCAGAGAGTCTAGCGTGATATAATGATAGATTACAAGAGTTTGTGATATTTTACGTTTGAGAACAACAATTTGTGCACGCTTCACAATTATATACTTGACATGTTGCTGTTCCTGTATAGCCTTTCGCTTACAGTGCAGTTTTCGTATTGACAAAGCTACACGAGTTGGGAGCTGGAATAATGCACACCTTTCTTTTTGTAGGGGGTCTGCGTGAACGGAGTTAAGAAGACAAACTATGTGTTTACCAAAAGCAATTATAATGAGAACAACAAATACAAAGCATTAACAGTGCATGCTGTAGGAGCAACTGGACGTGAGAACTAAATTCCAAGGACTGTGGATGACAAGCCAGCCTGTGGGATTCAGTTCTTAGGTCTGGGTGCTCACAATGCCCATTTAAACCCAGGACGGCTGGGCAGGGTGTAAAAGCTGCAACTATGAGTGAAAATCATAAGTAATCAAACTATTTTAGCTCCTATATTGTTTCTTCGGTAATTTGCAACGCGATAGTGGTATACTTCTGTTTGAAAAAAGGAAAGTAACCCCAGATAATATTAATGCTATTTAAATAGTTTTACTGAAAGAACGAAGGTTTTATATTACCAGAAAATGTTTTTTTTTCGACTTGTATGTACAATGTTTTTTCCGCCAAGAATGCTTTTAATTCAGAGCAGATCGTAAAGAGATGTATTGCAATATATTATTTTAATGTTCTATGTTAAATTATTAAAATTGTATTGTACAATATTGTTTAATATTCTGTTTGAAATGTGTTACTTCCTTGCTAACCGCGTTATAACAAATATAGTCAAATCTAAGATAATGCAGACGTAACGTCTCCGTGTCTCACCTCAATGACTTGAAATACAGTACAAGGGATTACACAACAAATAAGTCTTATAACACCTTTAGGGGACATTAGTGACCACGGCATAATTATACTTTTAATGTATACGTTCAGAAATTTGTTTATAAATCGTCATGCACTTTCGTAATCCGGTGGTTTAATAATTACCAAAGTAAACGGCGCCATCTACTGTTTAAATAGTTCAATGCAAAAGTCAGGTAACCGCTTGGAAAGGCGTGATTGCGTTGGAAAGCAGCGGTCTCCAATCTTTTTTTTTTTTTGCATCACGGGCCGATTTCATGTAAGACAATTTTCGAAACCGGCCATTGCGCGTGCGCATAATCAAACATAATTAAGTGCATAATAAATATAACTCACCATAACGCAGAATAAGTGGGAGCAACCCTAACCCTACCCGTGCAGACTAAAATGATCAACAAAAGATATATAAAAAAAAACTAATAATAACAAAAAAGGCTTTATTCTTTCTGTGCGGTCCGATACCAGTTCGCGGCACAGTGGTAGGGGGCCACTGTTGTAATGTATACTATGCATTAATTCGCTCATTTTCATGGCGCTTAACTGGTTTGCGATTAATGGAACCTAACCTAGGGAACAAATTCACTGGAATGGGTGCCAGTCCATCACAAGATATTCATACACACATGCTGTAAAAACACTTTACACTCACCAGTAAGTGTGCTCGAGAAGACTCCAGAGCACAGAGTAACACCATATCTGCAAAGGGGGGACATGAAAACTCCAAGCCTCTTGAACTGGGTTCATATCCACAACTCTGGAGGTGTGCAATAACAACACTATCCGCTGAGCTATAGCGCCCCCAAGTAGCGTTTGTATTTATTTATTATGCAAAACAAAATGTCAGACCGAATAACATCCAGACTTCCCAAGCAAAACGTTTAACAGAAAAATACTGGCTATGTTGTGAATTGTAAAACATAATCAGTATATATATGTACATATATCTGACCCTGTATACATGAATATTTTAAAATATTTTTTTCTGATGTAACTGAAATCACGGTGATGACATTTCACCTGTAACAATGCGTGTATAACCGTGTATACTGCTTATTCGTCGTGCACAGCCTTTAAATATTGCATATGTGAATTGTGAAATTAATAAATATTGGTGTGTATTTTCTTGAGACGGCGATGTGCTTGGTGAACACGAGTAAAGCAATAAATGGCCTGTGATTACTTTTCGATCTCCTGTGAACTCCACTTTTTGGGGGAGTATGTTCTGTGTTACTGTTGCATGCTTTTGCGCAATGTAACATTTAATAAATGTGAATGGTGCACATTGCATGGGCTTAACAGCTGTTGTATTTAAATATTCTATTTTCCGAGTGAGATGCTGTCACCGTTGACATGTTCCCAAGAGCTGAAAATGCACTGCATACGACTTGTTTATCTTTTGTGACATCGCTTTATAATGAATCATCGGATTTCACATGTTTTTTTTTTCTATTCATTTATTTATTTATTTAATGGAAACTGCAAGCCGAACACACTGGCTGCATGTGTGACTACCGAGCCTGATTTGAGAAATATAGATTTTGTTTCGTTACATTTTTTTTCGGTTGCGTGTTAACGCGCCGGATAAGAAACAAAACCAATCTCAGAAACGCTGTGTCGGCCATCGGTCATGGAGGGTGGGCAGAATTTATCGCGTTTTTTCGCCATTTTGAAAGAGCGTTTAAATAGTTTCGGCAGACTGTAGGCATCACTTCGCATCACCCTCCCTTTCTAATCACAACAGGGGTACTGTGTTTAGTTAGTGCGAACTGCGTCTGCTTTTCTGGTGTCGGACGCACCGGTGAGAGATAACGTGGAAATGATACCCAGTATGTCACCTGCGAGCATCCATGCAGACTCTTTTTAAATTAACGCTACGTGCAATGTGACATCTCTACGCTCGTGTGTGTGCAGGTCGCGGAGGAAATGCGGACGACACGCGCTGGTGTTTTGCGCAGGTGAAAGGTGTAGCGGAGGTAAATGTCACAGAAGGTAAGCAGTCATTCGCCTCATTCGCCTGAACTGTACTTAGATGAATATATGTCGGATCAGTACTTTACTCGCTGTTATGATACATGTTCATTGACTTAGACTGTTGTAAATCATATGTATACAAAGTACCTGTTTGTATATATTCCTATACACTTTCATAGCTTCGTGTTACCGGAATGATGGATGAACGTGCATACATTTTGTAAGGAATCCAATTATTTACATATAATCTCATCGAATAATTTGAATAGTCTTTGAATATACAGTATGACATTTTCGTTACTGTTTGAGCGCATTTCTGTGTAATACTGCGAGGTCTTCATAACATGTAACTATAGAAACCATATTTGCGCGCCCCCTTTCCTCCCCTCCAGTAAGATTGCATAAGCCCTACTAAGCGCTCAAAAGCCCCATCAGTCTGTAATAGCTGGTAATAGCTTGACTGAGGCTTTATAAGTGTTATAGTACAAAATGTTTATATAAATGTTGATTTCATATT
>JABJVR010013370.1:0-43240 GCA_025773905.1 Chitala chitala | reverse complement strand
GAGCACATAGGGCGCAGGACAGGGGACACCCAGGGCAGGGCGCCAACCCACCACAGGGCACACACACACACACACACTACGGGCAATTAGGACACACCAATCAACCGAACCTGCATGTCTTTGGACTGTGGGAGCAAACCGGAGCACCCGGAGAAAACCCACCAAGCACAGGGAGAACATGCAAACTCCACGCACACAGACCCAAGGCGCTCATGGGAGTCCTTGTAAAATAATTAAGGTTATGATTTGGATCTTAGCAACCAAAAGTGCAAGATGTAATGAAGAAATGAAGATAAGCATAGGCTGAATCAATATAAAAACATTTGAAATGATTAAAACAATTTGTGGTCATTATGTTTGCATTGTCATAGTTGTCATGGGAACACATGCTGGTCTCATGTAAATTGCCATGTTTGTTTTTTCTCAGTCAGATGTCATGTATCAGAGTGTCTATGAGCTTGTTCATGCTGAGGACCGCTCTGAGTTCCAGCGACAGTTGCACTGGGCCCTCCACCCTGACCTCCCTGCCGAGGCAAGCCTAGGAAACCTGGGTAAGGAGGAGTCTCTCTGGGTTACCTCACATTCCAACATAAGTGTAGCAGCAGTTACAGGGGGAAGCCATGCTTCCCCCAACCCTGCACTTCAGTTTATCAAATTAAATCATCATATTTATATTTAACATAGAACTGCCAAAACACTGGAAAAGCATGTCTGTCCATTTCTTCCCCTACTTCCACAAAGCTCACCCCCCCCTTGAGCTTTTGGAGAGCTTTGATTTTATTTTTCCTTTATTTACATATTTGAATCTGAAAACCCTATTAAGAAAAGCATATATATGTTTATATCTAAGCTTGTTTCTGAGGTAGAAAGCCTGTATAGTTACCTTTAAAGCAGCTTTTGACGATTTCTTAATAACGGATATAAAGACGACAGGGAGACCCGTGTCCTTCAACACCGCAGGATACTTTGGTTTTTACTTTTGTGCGTCGTCTCTATAAACGTGCAGCTGAAAAGATGCCAGCGCTAGACGGATCTGCTCTCAGTCTCGGGGCCTTGCTGAAAAAGGTGCCTAAGCAGCACCATGTTCTGGTCAAGGTCTCGTCAAGGTCTCGACAGAGCTCAGGGCTATAGACACGACTGTAAAGAGGAGGTGCTGACGACCAAGGTGTAGAATACGGGAAAAGGTGGTATCTGAGCAGTGTGTGGAAAAGCAGAAAGCTTGCCATGCACTCCACAGGTGTCCCAGAATCCCCTTCCCACACAAATGGAACTGATGCCACCCTTGAGGCTGTGTGACTGCACTCTGTTTACACAGTGTCATACGTATGTGACTATGGACATGCAAAAGTAATTACTGAGTTAATCTAGTCACATCACATCCCCACAGTTCAGTGAAACGAGAGTGAAAAGGTACATTTGTGTTTAATCAAATAGTTATTATCATAGTTTTCAACCATTACATGTTGGTAATGTTTGTCTCTCCTCGTCTGATTAACTAATGAGGCGGAAAAGTGAAAGGAATGATACTCGCAGTACATGTACAGTTAGCAGTCATGTTTTGGTGTTTTAGTGCAAGATACTTGGATGCATAAGCTGTGAAATTGTAATTATAGTTAGTCCATGTTAGGTTAATATAACCTGAAATTAATCATTTATAAGTGTATCTTAAAATTAGACTATAATATATACAGGGAGGTCCTCTAACGTTTGTTAAAAAATGTCTTTTTACTTTTTAAAAGTGTTTGTACTTATATTATCTGTGGCCTGTCCTACTGTAATCATCAGCAGTATCCGGTTTTTTTTTTTTCCATTGTAATGACTGGGTCCTCACACAGCTAAACAATGTATCAGTAAACTAATGAGATGGTACTTTCTTTCAGCAACAAAAAAGTCAAGCCTGCCATTAACATACTCCAGCCCAGCACACCTTCCACCTGAGAACTCCACCTTCCTGAAGCGGAACTTTGTGTGCAGACTGAGGTGTCTGCTGGACAACAGTACGGGCTTTCTTGTGAGTGTGATTCTGCAGTCTCTTAGTCTGTCTGCAGGCTCTCCACACAGGCCACAATGGGTCCGCTCAGGAGGCCTATCGGATGTACAGGACGAGCGGTCCGTTTTGCACTTGGTGGGGCGTCTTTCTCTGTCATGACTTTGTGACAATATGTGCCTTCATGTGGTATGCAGGTGAAGCTGAACAGCCAGCACCCCGTTCACTCATGTTACTTTGTCCAGTGGGGACTATAGAAAGAATAATCGAAAAGGCTTAGGGCAACCATGGCAAATGAGGTGTGTTGTGCCCCCCCCCCCCCCCCAAAAAGCCTACAGAAATATTGTAGGTCAAGGCAGACATGAAATTAATAAGCAGTTAGTGCATCCATATATTTAAGGGGAAAAAATAGAAGGGACCGCTGTCTATTTTTCTTTTTGCTGGTGGTACGCCTGTTGACCAAACTGAAGGGCTGTACTTTACAGTTAGCCTTAGATGATGCTGAAGGATAGTCTGCCGAGCTCACTCTGAGGATTCTCTCATTTCTCATCTCCCCATCCGAGTTCAGTAAAGGGTCACTGCCTGTTAATCCACAGCAGAGACGTACATACAGTTTAGCGCACAAACCAGGATATTTTGTGAATGCTAGCACAGATTCTCACAGCCGTGTTCTATGCATTACATGGAAGCTGCATGTATGTATTGTGTATATATTGAGCACACATATTATGCTGGATCACATTTCTCACATGGTGACTTGTTTCAGACTGTGATCCGAGGTATGTCATTTTGTATTGTGGCACTTTGAGCCTTGTCATTTCATGGTGTGTGTGTTACCCACGATCTGAGTCAGTGTCTTAGTCATTACACAAATCCTGAAATGGGAAATTAAAACGAGGTGTTTTTTTTTCGACGTGTTTATTTAACATTGAACTCTTGAACCTTTCTCATTCCTCTCCTGATTGAATTGCCATTTTAACTGGATGTCAGTTAATCACTTTCTCATGTCTTTAAACAGGTTTACTGTGTCAGTTACAACTTGCTTTTGTGAAAGAACAACTTGTCCTATGAAGTAGCAAATTAATTTCGGAAAGCACAATATTTCCCAATGTTTTGTAAGTGTTTATGAAAAGCCAGACATTCAACAAAAATATAAGGTATTTTTATTTACCCTGATATATATTCTAATTTTACAGTTGCTCATTTGTTGTGTTAAAAACCAACCTCTGTAGCAATTTAGCTTGGAGACATCTCCTTGTGGATTATTGTCGTTTCTGTTCCTTCAGGGTGTGAACATCCAGGGTCACCTGAAGTTCTTGCATGGGCAGAACCAGAAGGCGGAGGACGGGTCCTTAATTCCGCCCCAGCTTGCCCTGTTTGCCCTGGCCATACCGCTCCAGCCGCCACCCATCCTGGAGATCCGGACACGGAGCTTCATATTCAGGACGAAACACAAGTTGGACTTCACCCCTCTAGCCTGCGAAGCCAGGTGAGTGACAAACATTGCAGAGTGGCAGGGTGTTGGTGTCCCAAGATGCTGTTATAAGATGGAGGATTTAATGAGGTTTCTCATTTTGGAATTTAGGTAAAATTTAGGTTATTTCAAAGATTCCATTTCAAAACTGCAGAAATGTCCTTTATAGAGCTGCTTTCTAAATCCATTTCTTTACCAAACTTTTTTATACTGTTTGGGGTCATGGGCAGCCCAGAGTCCATCCCAGGCAACCTAGGCCACAAGGCAAGGGATACTCTTGACAGGCACACACACACGCGCACGCACGCACGCACATATATCTCTGGGGCTGTGTTAGGAAAGTGGAAAACCCAGAGGAAATCCACACAAGCATGGGTAAAACATTTTCTAAATAGCCAAGATAGCATAAATACTGTTCCCTCCAGTTTTGTATCTGTTACACCCATCTTGTTTTTCCATTTTGCCCCTGCAGAGGGAAACTGGTCCTAGGCTACACTGATGCTGAGCTGTGTGACCGGGGGACAGGCTATCAGTTCATCCATGCAGCTGATATGCTGTACTGTGCTGAGAATCACATACGCAGTAAGTGTCAGGGCTCTGACTGATTTCACAGAAGCATCCACATGTTTAATGGGGAGATTAACCTTTTGTCTTTAGACCAAGCATCTCTTGGCTGAAAGAAATCCCAGGTATTTGGTCCCTCATTTCTGCTTCCCAAGCTGACGGGTTCAGAGTTTTCTGTGTAATGCTACATTGTTTGTAATGTGACTGGTGACAGGATCTGTCTGTCTCTGTAGTGATGAAGACCGGTGAGAGTGGGATGACCGTGTTCAGGCTCCTGAACAAGCAAAGCCGATGGCTGTGGGTTCAGGCCAACGCCAGGCTCATCTACAGGAATGGGCGACCAGAGTACATTATCGCGACCCAGAAAGTTATCACGTATGACCCCGCTGTGACTATCAGCAGACACACTCCATTGTAAAGTGCTACAGCTGCAGAGACTGATGGATGTAGCATTAAAGTCTGGCTGCTAGGGTAATCTTCCTAACTATAATAATATAATCTTAATTGATGAGTATTTAAGCAGCTGAGGTGTAGCACATCTAGTGTGATGGTATGTACAGCAGTTAGACTTCCACACTGCCATCCATTAGGGAACATATGAGAGCAGTCTTTTAAGAACACCATGGGCTTTGGGAAACATCCATCATTACCCATCTTATTCTGTCATGCCATTATCGTATGTAATTAGTTGTGTGATTTGGTAATTAGTAGTTTTATAAGTTTTAATAGAAGTAGAAAAAAATATGCAGGTTTCATTAAATAAATCCTTTTTTTGTGCATTATTTTTCAGAAATCTGAGTTGTCAGTAGCCTGAGTTGATCCTAAGACAACACAGTAATATATGGGAAGCCCCGTGGTTAATAAACAGAGAAAGGTTTGGCTAGTTAAGAAAGTCTCAATAGCTTGGCCTAGATGTTAACTTTCACTGGGGGGGCAGGCAACTCTACAGTCCAGGTGTCAGGAGCCACAAGATCCCCTCCTATACATGCTAGTACGTCGTGTCATGATACGTCTGGGTGCAAAATGAGTGACGATGGACACCGTGAGAGACGATGGTATTGAGCTGCATGCAGATGTGACGTTTTAACGTAAAGACCTTCTACAGCACAATCTGCAACAGATCAGTATTTTAGGTTGTCATATTTTTAAATTAACTGTCTACTGGCTATTTTTCATTAACACCAGTTTAAAAAACTTGCTAATTTCGTTTATTTATAAATTTTTTCTAATGCATTACTTACTGGGCTTTGTGCTGACATCTAACTTTTAATGTATAGTTTAGTAAAATTGGTTAGTACTTATTTATTTTTTTCTTTAGTCTACTAAATTTTATTTACGAAAAATGTTTACAAGCATTTAGTAAATTTTTATAATGTGATATGCAATAATGAATAAATGCATTTCCCGGTTTACACACCCACTACTCCACGGGGCTTCCTCGGTCGGTTCGCAGCCCGGTGTGTTTCGGCCCATGGGCTGGTACCGATCCACTGACCACAGTTTGGGGAAATGGTGGCTTACACAGCTGCTAACATTAGCAGTATGATGCAGTATCTGCAGTGCCACAATCATAGCAACATTGTTTTTGCTTGTTTCTGCATCAGAAATAAAAAGAAAAATGTATTTCCTACTAATTTTGTTGTGGATATTGTGAGAAAATGGAATTGCTAATCAGTTGGTCAGTCAGTCAGTCATTTTCTATACCGCTTGGAGCCCATCCCAGAACACATAGGGCGCAGGGTAGGGGACACCCAGGGCAGGGCGCCAACCCACTGCAGTGAATTGTTAATCCAGTATCGTAAATGAAACAGTATCATGAGCAGAGTGCATTGTTACATCGCTACAGACTAACTGGTATATAAGGCTGCCAGCAAATGCATACACGCTGCTGGCTTCATGTTTCATTGGCAGTCCTTTCTGGATGTGACTATTCTTAAGGTATTCTGCAGCCAGACGTTATTATATTTTACTTTTCTTCACTTGTGTCTTGCGTTACATTAGCTTTTCTCAACAGCTAAGACACAATTCAGGATACAATTCTCCATTTCCTGAAACAATTGTCCAAAGCACAGACACCAGACCTACACCACAAACTCACTTGTACAAATGTTAAATGTGTATGACAACATCAGACACACCACTCAGCTGTGTTTGTTGCTTTTCAGGGATGAGGAGGGAGAGGACAACCTCAGAAAGAGGAACCTCAAGTTACCATTCAGCTTCACCACGGGCGAGGCAGTACTGTATGACACCAGCTTACTGAAATCCCTGAGCGGTCCCACCTTGGGGAAGACCACAGCCATAGGCTTGGAGTCAACTTGCTCCGAAGACACACAATCTCTTGACCCGGGCTCTCTCTTGAGTGCTATAATGAAACAGAATGATTCTGTGTGTGTTCATGCACAGAACCAAGCCTCCTCCTCTCATGAGCTGACAGATATGACAGGCGATCTTGGTCATGACCACAGCAGTGACTGGCAGAACAACACTTTGGGGTTTTCAATACATAGGCATCTAGCAGAAGATAAAAACAGGGACTTGCTGAATTTCATGACAAGCCTGGGAGTTTGCAAAGAGGACCTTGAGCTTTTCCATAAGGATGAGGAGTTTTTTCATGGATGTGTGCTTGAAAACTGCGATGTCATGGAGGTAGCAGATGACATCATGTCTCATGTGGGGGACACACTCATGAAAAAGTCTGACTACTTGCTTTCCAGTGGCCTTCAGAGCCACTGTGATCAAACGTCCACTACTGGGATGCAAGGAAAGCAGTCTCACACACTTTCACATGGAAACCAACAGCAGCCTTTACCGGAAGCATGCTGGCAGCAGCCAGTCCTACCTCTGTGTCCAGATAGCTCTTCTCCACAGCAAACATCTGCAAAAAATGATCCACAGAAACAAGAATGTAAATTAGAGCTGCAACAACCGCAGACCTTTCCACAAATTTATCGCGAGCAGCTCCTGCATCAGCCGCAGGTGCAAACGTGCACACCGGCACAATGGAGCCACGCGTGTGCACAGACGCAGTTAATAATAAATCGGCAACCATGTGATGTCCCCCAGGAGCAGCTGTGTTGTAGACTCACTTGCGTGCAGGTCAGTGGTGAAGGGTGCAGTGTGGTACAGCCTCCAGCTCCATCCCACGTGATTGGACATCCAGCACCTTCCTTCATTCATCCGTATGAGCCCAGCCTGCAGCAACAGGTGTCCACTGCTCATGAGTGCTTCAGCCCGGTGGGGTCTCATCTAGGGGTCTCCCACGAGAGCCAGCCGGGGTTGCTCCCTGTTAGTCACACCCAAGGCACCAACCAGGATGTGCTGTCATCCCAGCCGTCTGGAGCCTTGACTGTGGCACCTGGTGACCTGGACCTGGAGGAGTTGCTGGGGAGCCTGGACTCAGCAAGCTTCGGGGGACAGACGCGTGCTGTCGGGCTGAGAGAGAGCAATGTTGTCACCACATCTTTGTGCGAGAGTCTGTCAGAGACCTGCCCACCCAATCAGGAGGACAGCCAATGGATGAGACCCTTACTACTTGATGCTGCTCACTGGCAGAGTCACTTACAGGTAGCAGCAATGAGCACTGAGTTCTTGCAAAATTTATCGAGGTGCAAAAATTGAGAGCGTGCATGAAACTACTTATGCTAGAATGAACTTGTGACAGGCGTGTCCTGCTTTCGGTTTGAGAATGGTCACAGTGATGGTATGAATGTGTTTCACTCAGAATCGTGCAGTCTGGCAGATTGCTAGAAGAGCAGTATGCCTGTCTTCCAGCAGGAACATACTGTACCATGATCTGGTGCAGGGCGGGTTAATGAAGGCGTGACACACAGGATGGGTTTGCGTGTGACCTGTGCTCTTGTGTACAGTATAGTTACTTTGTCTCTTAAAGACAGCAGCTCGGAATGCAGAAGATCCAGAGGTGGTGGTGTGCGGGAGGAAAGGTAATATGCAGTAGAGTTGGTGTGGAGTGGATATTTTATGCAACACTGATCTGATGACAAGGTTGTTCTGTTGATCCTGAGTCTCAGCTCTGTCTGTTGTGCTTTTGTTGGATCCGGAAACTGACTTAACAAAGGCCCAGTTTGGATATGCACAAGCCTTAAGGACTGTCTTTACATGCCTGTTTTCTTTCTTCTTGACATTCCTGAAAGTGGGGTGACTCCTAGTTTGTGCTGAAGGGGAAGGTGGGAGTCAAACTGCAAATATTGATCTGCGTGTGGGTTTCCTATAGACTTTCATGTTGCCACCGGCTCCAGTAACAACTGTGCATTGTAGGAAAGCCAGCCTGTTGTCCTTTGTATCTTCTGTAGTGAACCTGATGTTTGGGTCCACCGTGTTTATATGGTCTGTGAAGGCCTGTACCTCCTAAATGTTGATTTTCACCCAGGTGTGAGCCACATGTCTAAACAAGGGGGTTGGTGCTGTCCCCTAGAAGGAGCTGAGTGCTATCCTCTCTACTTCTTCCATATACAGGTTGGCAACAATGGGTGACATGGGAGTGCATGGCACAGCTATTTTTCTGTCTGTAGAAGTCACCTCTGTACATGGTGTTCAAACACAGGTCCAGGTGAGCGCAAATCTTATCCGGGTTGAAGTTACTTGTTGTGTTGACAGTGCTGTTTTCCTTTAATCTTCTCCTGACTACTGTTAGGGCATCAGTGGTGGGGATGCTGGTGAAAAGTGATATGACATCAAAGGATACCATGGTCTTGTTTGCTTCCAGTTTCAGATCCCTAATTTTAGAAGCAAATTCTTCTGAGTTCTGGATGTGGTGTTCAGTCAGTACAATCAGGTGCTAGGCTGGTGGCAAGAAGGTTTGCAATATTGTATGTCACAGAGTTAATGCTGCTTACAATGGGTCTGGAGGGGGCTCCTTCCTTGTGGATGTTAGGGGAGCCCATAGAGACAGGGAGTGGCTTCCCCAGGGTCCTAGTGGTGGTAAGTTTCCCTGTAAATAGCACTGTCTTTTTAACAAGCATGTTATGCTGTCTATCATCTTTTTCTTGTAACTATTAGTGGGGTCTCGTTTCAGTTTTTTTTTCATACATGTGTTGGTCTTCCAAGAGTGTGATGATCTTGTAATAGTCTGCAGCCTTCAGGACAACTTCAAGCATCTTCCTTTGTCTGCAGGCAGGATAGTAATTGTTTAATCCTTGCTGAGTGCTGTCAGCGCCCTGCTCTCCTGGGCGGTGAGGTTTGGTGGTGGAGGCTGGGTGTTGGATAATACTGCAGAGATTTTCAACTGAAGTTGTTTTGCTTCTGTAGTGGGTAGCTTGATATTATGTATGGTGGATTCTGTGGCAGTAACGAAGTGCACAACAGGAATATCCCTGGGTGTGATGGCAAAATTGAGGCCTTTGACTTGGACATGTCTGGTTGGGAGTTCTCTGTTGGAGATCTTCTTCACCCACTTGATCTTAGTGCCCTCTGGTGCCTCCTCTTCATTTTCTGTCCTGGTGCATTCCTCAGTTGTCTGCCTGTGATTATTTCGGGAGAGAAGAATGTTAAATTTTTTCTCTTGTGTCTCCTTGCCTTTGTGCTGCTGGGCCAATTGTGCAGTCTTGACAAACTGAACTATTCTGTCCAAGACTGGCCTTGGTAGAGAAGCAGTTAGTTTCTGAAGAATGTGATCTATATCGTGTTCTGTAAGTTCGTAGTGTCACTGACCACAGTCAAGCCGATGTTTAGAACTTAAGTATAAGCACTAACATGTAATTAATATTTGAGTAAGAAAATGGGCAGTATTAAGTATGTCACTTACAGTACCAGTCAAAAGTTGGGTCAAACCTTCTCAGAGAGCAGGTTTTCTTTATTAATATACAGGATGAGTAACAGTCAATGAATTAAAGCTATAAAATGCATAATGGAATTATGTAGTGAAGTCTAGTCTTGAAGGAGTTCCAACATACACTGAGCACTTGTAAACTGTTTTTATCTGTGTTAGAAAAGTACCACAATAAATATATATAACACACAAAAATCTGTAATCTAGTGTATGTTCTGTAATTTATGTAATTAGTGATTTTGTATTTCAGTTGTAATGTAACAACGTTTTTCTCACACTGTTCAGGTGATTATGGTATTATTGTAATGTTGGGTCTTAATTAGTGAAGTTCTTGCCTGTACTGGACTGTCCTCAGGTTTTGAGTAGCCAATAATACCTGGACGTGTCACAAGTGATTATTGATTTGTATCTGAAATAAATGTTGCTGTCTTCCTTTAAACCATCAGTATTAAGTTAAAAAATAAATTATATCCATGTTTACTAACCGCATATTGCATTGTGTTGTCCATGACAACCTAGAGTAAACAAGGATTATTACTCATTTGGGTAACTTTAAATTACATGTATTATATCTAAATGTAATATTATTGTAGTACTAGTAGACATGAAAAATGGGTGGGTTCAAACAAAAGGTGCAATCTTCTAAGTTGTGTATCAGATCCAGATGTAAATACATGGAAATAAAAGCTGAAACGTTGAGCTCTTGTCTCATGTTCATCTTTTGATGTCAAACCCAAATGTTTTCAGTCTACAGCAAAAATAAAGGAATTGGCCTCATTGTGCCAACACTTTTGGAGGGGAGTGTATGTCTGATGTGCATTACAGCAGACAGGGCACTGCTCATCTGGAGAAAAGAGTAAGGGTGGGGGGGGAATTGGAACTCAGCTGTTAAATGCAGGTTGGTATGGTCTGGCCACTGTCACCAGTTATTTTGCTTAGACTGTGCTAGTCATCCTGTAGACAAGACCAGTCCTACCGTGACTGTTCTGCATATTGAAGAGCCGCTGCCACAGGAATGTTCACCAGCAGGCTTTTCCTCTGATTGCTAGATGAAACCTTTGTGGTGACAGTCCTATTCAATAGGGCTAAACCTTTGTGTTTTTCAAGTTCTGCTTACAAAACATTCAAGTTTTGTAAATTAAATACATGAAATATAAAAGGTACTAATATCCTGTATTCCCTGCATCCCATTCCTGAAAATTTTGAATTGCTTACAAATACGTATCATTATAGGGATTTAGTTTGATTAAAGCTTTATGTAGAAACATGGTTGGAGGAATGTGCATGAAAAGATGGTAAAGTAAGATTTAACAATATACTGTATAAACCATATGTAAAACACTGAACACTGATGCCACCTGTTGGTACTAAGAAGTATAGTGATGTTAATTATGTTAATATATATATATATTGCGTAATGAAGACATCTAGATCCTGGAGAAATACATGTACTGTTTTTAGTGTTTCATGATGCTTGTATTAATACCATAATTATAAAACCGTATGTGTCTTATGGTATTGATATTAAAGTTGACCCAAATATTAAATAACAGTGCTGTAATATACGCAATACATTTTAATACTGAAATGTATCAATCCACAGTCAAGGCTGGATTATGGACAGGGCCAATGAGGTCCTTGTAGCCTCAAGCCATGCAGCCCAGGACTTCCACAGAAAGTTGGACGTCAAAGCCTCAGCACTAATAGTGTGATCTGAACACCAGGACCCTTGACATTTACAGTGTGATCTGAACACCAGGACCCTTGACATTTATAGTATGATCTGAACACCAGGACCCTCAACATTTACAGTGTGATCTGAACACCAGGACCCTTTACATTTATAGTATGATCTGAACACCAGGACCCTCAACATTTACAGTGTGATCTGAACACCAGGACCCTTGACATTTATAGTATGATCTGAACACCAGGACCCTCAACATTTACAGTGTGATCTGAACACCAGGACCCTTGACACTGACCGTGTGATCTGAACACCAGGACCCTTGACATTTAGTGTGAGCTGATTGGGCTTTTGACATTTATAGGCACAGGAATGCTGTGGAATACTATCCATCCAGGTGAGAGTTTATTTCTGATTTAAATTTTTTAATAGATTTGGTGACCCTGTGTGTGTGTGTGTGTGTGTGTGTGTGTGTGTGTGTGTGTGTGTGTGTGTGTGTGTGTGTGTGTGTGTGTGTGGGGTGACTGTGTCATACCATTAAAATAATTTGTTTGAGGTATGTTTACAAAGCCAGAATATTCAGCTATTAAACAAAAATGTTTTGTGTCATATCCATGATTTGTTTGTTTTCTGAGAAGTAAAAAATCTGGCTGAACACCGTGTCCGCGCGGTGATTCCATAATTTTTAGCCAGGAGTTGTGTAGTTTCCCTGTTGACATTTGTGATTTAGCTACTGGCAGTCACTAGGTGGCAGTATTATACTACTTTAACAGTTGTGGTCTATTAAAAACGTAACATTTTTACTGCATATTAGGAAGTGTAATAGAATCATATGGCCTTATAACCCTTTTGGACAATAAATCCCTGTCTATATAAATATAATGTTTATTTAGTTGACAACTGTTTGTAAAAAATAATACCTTATGTTCAATGTTGAGCTCTACATGGCTAGTGAAGAGGTGTAGAGCGCATACATAGCTGATTCATGTTCACAAAAATTGATAAAAATAATTGACATTTGATAACTATGGTTAATGTAAATTACTAGTGTATTAAATACATAATGCTAGTGTGGCGTGCATGTTAGGCTGTTGCCTCACACCTTTAGGGTCAAGGCTTTGAACCAATTTCTTGTATGAAGTCTGCAGATTTTCCCTGTTTTGTGCAGTTTTACCCTGAGGGCCTATGCTTTCTTTGCAGACTCAAATGATATGCACGTCATGTGGGTTGAGTGCACAGTAGACTCTGCCTTCGCCTCCATTCCTACACGCTCCAAAGCGTTAGAGTGGAAGTTTTAATTGGGCAATTATCCCATTTTCACTGTAAAATTACATTATATATTGCATGTAACACTTGTGCTTAAAAAGAAATCCTGAATGTAATCAGTTTGTCTTATGTAAATTTTCAAAGGCAACAATGTGATCAACACGATGTTGTATTTGTACATAATTTTACTGCCTTGTTCGGATGCCAGTGGGAGCAAAGGGCTGGGTTGCTGGTATTTGCATTCACACTAACAACAGCTGATGATGAAGCAAATCATTTTCATGGGTAAGAGGATGTTTGGAGTCTGCACACTGGTCCAACATGCATTTCAGTGACAGGCATGACCATGCAACAATGAGTGTCTGAGAAACACACAGTACAAGAATCCATGTCTCCTCTTGCAAAATGGTTGCCATTCTTACCAGTTCTGTGTGGCTGGGAACATTCCAAGAATAGCTTGTAAAGGGGACAAAAATCAGCAATAAAAATGTTACATACGTACCAGCTAAAGAATGCAACTGTGTGCTATCCTCTGTGAGATCACAACATCTGAGTAAACATTATATTGTCTGATATGGGGAAAGCTGTAATTTTAAATGCACGTTTTACATGCACTGAGTCTGTAACAGCAGCTTGCAGGGTCAATAACAGCAGCACAACGTAATTTTTGTTTAACGTTTAACTACACAGCTATTTTGTACATAGAATTGTCCATTTGTTAAAGAATTCTAAAGCTTTTTCCTGCACTCTAATAATATTAGCCTATTAGAAAGAAACATGAACAACTTTAAATTGGCACACCATTCATGAAATTATTGGGAGGTTGTGAAGGCATTGTCAGAACTGCAATGAGCTGCGTCCTTTGAAAACATTTAAAGCGTGACCATGCTAGACGACCAGTAATCTTCAAATGACAGAATACGAATGAGAGAGAGGGGCTGCAAAAAACACCACCCACAGAAAGAACAACTGGTTGAAGGAGCCGCAGAATTCCAGTGCGGCGTGGTGAGCTGGACACGGTGCACTGCTGTGAAAGTGTTCAGTCTGCGCTCGCCGGCTGTCCCTAACACGCTCTCGGATTTCGGCGGGATAGGTGAGGGTCAGGAGGGGGGTGGGAGGGCCTGTCATTTTCCTCAGCTGGGGGTAATCCTCACGAACTGGCCCTTAAACCTAATAGCACCAGCTGGAATGTTTCCTTGCTTGGGGTAGATGAGAACTTCAGAAATGCAGCAGGAGGGGCCTCTACAAATTAAATTAAGAAGTGTAAAATGCAGGCAGATGAGAGACAACTGGGTGAAATGGTGAAAACAGGTGCTACTCAAGGTGTCCAGCTTTTACCTACCTCTCTGCATACCTGATTAGCTATTGCCTGTCCAAGCTTTCGCTTGTGCTGACCTCTCACCTGTGCCGACACCTCTCATGTGCTTTTACTCACGGCACCTGCACTGCCTCAACTTTATAGCATAATGCAGTTTGACTTGTCTAATGCACAAGCAATTTGTCCTAAAATAGCCACGTTTAAAGATCATTCCATTGATATTCCAGGTTTTGGCACAAAACACTTTCTTATCCGAGTGCTTAAACTTCCTGGTGAACTCAAACATTTAGAGGTCACTCTTGAAACACTATCTTTTTATTTGGCTACGGAACTATTCTGCTTGACGGTATGTGAAATATGCCTATATTGACCATTCCTGCCACAAAATCTGTGCATCCTGGTACTCAGTAAAATTGTGTTCATTACTAAAAAATTCTCCACTGCTTACCAAAACTAAGGTATGTATTAAGAAAAAACAGGTTGACAAATATAACGAAAGGTTTATTTTGTAACTGACAACAACCATTTTGTCCACAGACACGGAGTACTGCATTAGTGTACGCTGTTTGCACACAGCACAATTTGCTGTAATGTCCGAACTGGCGATCGCCTTGACGTTCTGTCCATTTCGTCTGAGCGAAGGGCTTTGCTCGTCACATACTCCTGAGCTGAGAAGTGCCTTTCAGACGATAGCGTGATAAATGACGAACAGCTGGCGCGACGTCGATCCCACAGGATGAAAGGGGTGTCGCCCGGCCGCTCGCGTCCAGCTGTCGGCGTGCGGCGGAGGGGAGGCGCGGGGGCTCTGAGTTATGGAAACAAGCTCTCAATGCCTGCAGGTGGCTCGGTGTTTCCCGGTGGACTACGAAGCGCCAGTTCACGAGGCTCTTGTGAAGAGCACATTTTTCAGTAGTCAAGAATTTTTATTAAACATCTGCGAAGAGTGGAAAAGCAATTCAGGAGACTACTGTATCACTCCTCAGCACGGTGTGGGTACCAGAACTCTGCTTTTTCCTGTTTTTGAAGGTAGCATCTTTCCCACTGACTGCAAACCTGTCATACATCTCAGTTTGAGAACGCATTATTTCTTATACATTTGAAAAGATGTTACAAAATACTGCATTATGCTTTTTTTTTCTTCATTGTCAATAAGTGGAAGGTTGGCATGTAAAAAAGATAGGCAACCACTCTCCAAAACATGCTATCATAAGTCACTTACCACACGTGCATAGGGATGTCGTTTGACACTCTTACATGCTGTTTACCAATTTTTGGAGTTGTACAGTATTTTATTTATTTATTATGCCTGATTACTCTGTTATTGTGTTGTACCTCGTTTTGTATAAACACAATTTGACGATATATCTCTAGAAAGAAAACTACTTTAAAAAACAATTATTAAGACTTTGACTGCCATTACAATCTTCTTTTGTAATGACTAGTGTTGCTCCGTCGTTGAGAATCTGTAATTGCATTGACATGAGTTCATTTGCAGGGAGCGCCCACAACAGCAGAAAGCAGTTTTGTGTGTGTGTGTGTGTGTGTGTGTGTGTATGAGTGTGAATTACTATGTTAATGAAAATTACAAATATTTGCCAACTTTCTTATACATTTATAGATTGTGCGAATGGTTATGGAAGCATCATGGGTGGTAGTGTGAGTGAAGGTCTGCAGCAACCTGCAGGTATCTTCTGCTTCTCTTCACCTGCTGGTTCGTCTTTTTCAGGTCAAAGAATGTATTCATCAGCGATGGCAAGACACGTGGAGAGACATCTTCAAAGCATCAAGGGAGATGCCGGCACCTGTCTTCAAGCCATCACAGGAAACCTCTGGTCTTAATGCTTGGCTATAATATCAGGAAAAACCTGTTCTGCACCAAATAGCTATTTGTGACACAAACATTTCACCATGCTCTAACAAACAAAAAAGGAAAGAGGCGGGTTTTTGTCTTTTAAAGAGCAAACTTGTCAGCTGAATGAAGACAGTAGGAAACGGAGACAGTGGAAAAAAAGCTTTGATGTGACATATAAAAATGTGAAGCACAGGACAGCTGTGGATTTATGACGATGACAAATCTGCATATAATTTGTGCTAATCTTACGGGCCTTTGCTCCTGGTTAAGATGAAAGAGTCCTTCTTCTCAAGCAGTCACTTCAATGATCGGTGATGTAACCTAAACAGTGGGAACAGTCTGGCAATTTAGGCATTCTGGGCAGGCTTTGAAGAGAGCTCCTGAATGCTTAGGACAGTGACGGGGAGAGAGGACACACATGCATCCACACACACACACACGTGCGTGCATGCATGGACATAACTGCTTTTGGGCCACTTTGAAGTGCTGCACATTCCCTGTGTAAACACTTCACACAGTTAAGTCAATTTTTGATTACATGAGGGTGAGAATACTCAAGGCCTGAAAGGACACAATCCCATTGTCCTTCAAATATGTGTGGTCAACAGTGTGTTACAGTCAAGAATAACATTATAAATAAATGCCTTAATATAAACATAAATACAATGTCTGTACCATCTGACTCATCTGGGGTTATGGTTTCACACTTTACAGTCAATTTTTCATACTGTTTATTTTTGTGTAATTGGTCTTTCAATTTCAACATGCTTGTGAAACTGAGCCCACAGTGTACATGTACACAGTAGATGGCAGCCTTAGTCTTTACAAAGCAACGTTGCTATAAGACTTTTGCGAGTGCATGAGGTGTTCTAAGAAAGTCCATTGATACTGCCAGTTTCCTTTCACAGCATTTCCAGCTGAAAATACAAAGAAAATACCTGTAACAAATACTTACACAAAGAAAATGCTCTGAAATAAACGGTCAATTTTTAAACTAGTTGCTAATAGCAGTAGCTGTTATTACGCTGTCTTGAAGTAAACAAAGATAAACTCTATAGATCGTTAACCTTAAAACGTTCATTATAAATGTTTAGTTCCTGTGAGCAACTTGTTTTAAGATAATTGAAAACAAATTAATTTACTTAATTAAATGATATAAAAAGGACTTGCAGGCAAATAATTAAACTGAATTCTTTACAAGGGTAACTTCCAATACAAATATACAAATTAATTAATATTCTAAAATTACCTAGTATTCACGGGTTGTGTCCATAATGAGTAATATAGCAGAACCTTTCAGTGTGAGATCATTGGCAGGAGTCAGCCAATCCCTGCTAGTGACTTTGTTGTGACTGAACACACAACCCTGTGTGGGTGGGTGAAGGAAGGGTGTGCTTATGTGTGCTTGTGGGGGAGGGGGAGTGATGTTTGTGTGGAAGCCCTGGAGGGTCGCTAGCAGTTTCCAGGTGTCTTTGTTCCTGTCTAGGTTCTCTGGGATTACTGCTTACAAAGCACGTACCTTGGCATGGTGCTTACATATGGAAGGTGAGCAAAAAATAGTACAACACAAGCAGACTTGGGAGGCTAATCAAGAAATGGGCTGGCAACTTGGAAGCCAAAGTGAGGAGAGGAGCCAGAAAAAAAAACAGAATGTAAAGGAGTGACAATTACGCAGTTAATTTAAAGTAATTAAAGTTACACCTAGGAGATGTGAATGACCAATGACTGTCTAGCATTTTTCCAAATGTCATTTAATGCTTTGAACAAATGTGAGAGTTGACTAACAGTTTTACAATAGAACAATTCCCAAGACACCATACCCAACACATAAAAACTCAAACTGTCATAAACAGATCCCAATTTAATGAAAATTATTTTTAAAAATCACAAAATATTTAACATGTTTACCATGTATTTACATCGCATTTTAGCTAATGCTGAATATTTATAAATGCAAATGTAAAAAAACATTATACTGTACACATACTGGTACACATATATATGAGTAGGTCAACATTATTCTTCAGAATTGAAAATCAATGTACCTACAGGAGATGACAGATATTTAAAATTCTATGTAAATACATAAGGAATACACTTCCATTATTTTGTCTCAGTCTCTATAATTTTAATTTGTCTCAGACTAAATTCATAATAAAATAAAACTTCCGGTATGTGTAAAATCAACCATCATTAAGCATGTATGAGCCAAATTCTCTTTGTACATCAGTGTCTGAATACTCCCTCTTTTTATACAAAAAGGGAAAAAAAATCTTCCCTCAAAGAGACTTGACAGAAAATTTCCATTTGCTCAACCACATGGTTGACCTCTTCACGGTACACGTTATCCCACCCCTGTCATACTTCATTTCTGAAGACCCAGAAAAGCACTCTTAGTACATGCTTTTACCCAAAGTAACGTACAATATTTCACGTGTTACAATGAGCTAGCGCTGGGTGTCTTGCTCAAGGACGCACCTGGTGGCTGGGGTGAGATTCAAACCAGGAAACTTCTGCATCCCAGCTTGAAGGCCTACCCTTTGAGCCACCAGGTCGACATAGACATGCTGTAGCCATAGTAATAACAAGGTAATGCCTCACTGGTGAAACCGTTCTTGGAAACAGAATCTTCCAATGCTTCTTTGAATACAATGCATTTCAATACAAATAATATAACTGCAGTTTTAAACACCGTACTTCAGAAAAGAACAAGAGAAACATTTCTACACTGAAAGAGTGTAATGAATATGAAAGTACTAAGTATTGCATTACTGTTTCTTAAACAGTGAATCTTTGTTAGAAAGCATATTGAATATGGAAACAAACAGCCTCTTTGCAATTGAATGAGGAATGTGAACTGGAACTGGCTGTGTGTTAATGTTGGGCAAGAACACAACAGGTGTCTAATTGCAGTGAGACCAAGTGAAGTGATGGGATTCACATAGGACACTGAAGTGCAGTCTTACTGCACCCCCTTATTCTCAGAAGAAAAGTCCATAGCGCCGTCCCAAGTTCCCAGGACAGAATAAGCACAGATCCAAAGACTTCTCTTTCTCAAACAGCAGCCCTGCAGACAGAGAGCCCTTTTTGCATGTGCACAGGGTGGAATATGGATCCTGTAGCGTGTAACAAGGGTTCACATTGCCTGTATTTCAGAAAAACCTGAGGCCGCTAAATGGCTTGGCTGTTGAGTACATTCACAACATCTGCCAAAACTGAAAAATGTGGATTATAATGCTGGCTACCAAAAACAGCATTGAACATCCATCATTGTCATTGCCTGTGAAAGTATTCTGCTGATTCCACAAGTCAGTGTTTGTATATTAAAAAGTCACATACTATTTGGAATTGGGCCTTGTATATTAAATACAGTAAAAATGGCTTCTCGTTTTAAATGTTGTGAAAGAAAATCAAGCAGGAATAGTAATACTGATTAAATGTATCACATATAAAATAAAACTACCATGTCTGTGAAGTGCTATTCAGAAATCTTCATTGATAATCCAAGCAGAGTTTTCAAAGACACTTGCTTTTAAATAAATACTTTGGTCTGTGCATTTACCTTGCAAAAAATCATGGCCTAATATCTGCATTTATTTGTACATATAATTTAATGAAATAAGTACTCAAATAAAAACAACAATTTTACAAGTTATTTCAGTCTGGGTTCCATCCTAAACATAGTATGGAAACTGGTAAAAGTCACAAATTATCTCTTGTTGGCTGCTGATGCGGGACTCCTGTTTATTCTTGTCCTACTTGATTTGAGTGCAGCTTTTGACAGTGTCTCATACACAATATTGTTAAACCATTTAGCTGCTATTGGTAGAACGGGTACTTCTTTTTCCTGGCTCACTTCATACCTTTAAAATCATACTCATTTTGTTCAGCTGAAAAACACCTTTGCTCGCAGTCAACTCCTGTTAATTGCAGTGTTCCACAAGGTTCTGTTTTAGGCCCTCTTTGGTTCTCATTTATCTACTTACTTTTGGTAATATTTTCAGGAATTTGGAATTCAGTTTCATTGCTATGCTAATGATACACAACTTTACCTATCTACTAAGTCTGATTCTATTCTTCCACCTTCTCATTTTACAAATTGCTTGTCTGAAAAAAAAACCTGGTTTTCCTAAAATTTTCTAAAACTGAATAGTAGTAGGCGGCATGGTGGCGTGGTGGTTAGCACTGTCACCGCGCACCTCCAGGCCTGGGGCTCTATACTCGCCTTGGGTCTGTGTGCGTGGAGTTTGCATGTTCTCCCTGTGCTTGGTAGGTTTTCTCCAGGTGCTCTGGTTTCCTCCCACAGTCCAAAGACATGCAGGTTAGGTTGATTAGTGTGTGCCCTGTGGTGGGTTGGTGCCCCACCCTGGGTGTCCCCTGCCCTGCGCCCGATGGGCTCCAGGCTTCCCCGCAAACCTCACCAGGAATAAGCGGTTAAGATAATGGATGGATGAATAGTAGTAAAACTGAGGTTCTTATTATTAATTTCTCGCTTTGTGTTAATGATTCCATTGTCTGTGTCCCTCAGGTTAAAAACCTAGGGATTATTTTTTACAGTACCCTATCCTTTGAATCCCATATTAATAGTGTCTCCAGGCCGTGTTTTTTTCACCTCCATAACATTGCGCATGTCTGTGCCTCTATCACTTCAGCTTTTTCTTGTCTCCTTATCACTTGACCTGTCCGTTTGACCACCGTGGGTTTACTTAGTTTAAATGAATCACTTTTACACTTCAGTAGGCTATTTATTTATGAGGTGATAATTTCAGCTACTGTAAATAAAAGTTTATGTTCTATATTGAAAAATAGACAATAAATACCATGTTTTTAATGTTACCATGTTCCACATGAAAGTAGGACTACATTTATACTGTATATAACATCGTACAGCAGTGGGTCACAAAAGGGGGTTCTAGTACATTCCAGAGTACTCAACAGAATTACAAAATTTGATTTAAAAATTATATATATAAGTAGCCTGTAATTACTTTGCAAATATTACTTTCACAAATTTACAAAGTGCACATATAATACATATCAAGGCGCACTAAAAAGGAAAAAAATCTCGCTAGCGCTTCAAAAACCAAAAACGGTTGAGAACCACTGATACAGAGAATCGGTATATGGAGCATCAATACTAACAAACACTTTTGTTGGTCTCGGCCACCCCAAGGCTGATAAAACGTTTGACACCAACCTGTACCGTGATTTTCACTTCTGGGTTAACTATGACGTCACGAAATGTTCAGAAACAAGACCGTTAACGTTGCAACTTTTGTTTTGAGGAGTATGTAACAGTGTGTCAGCGTCGCAGCTTGGAATTCTTGGACGCTGTTACCGAACGTTCAGTTTACTTGTTACTTAACGCCACTGCAGACCGTCTGAATACAGTCTCCTGCTGTATGTGTGTCCTACGGGACACCGCACCGCTGCGCACGCGGGCGCGGTATGTCGGTACCTGCAGCTCGGCGTGTTCTGTGCACGCGCTCAGTGGTGTTACTCTGCGCAGTGAGCACCAGCTGGTGTATAACCAGTCTCTACAACCGCGAAAAGGTGAAAACCCGAAAAAAAGTATAGAAAAATATTATTTTTGTCGTTTTATTTTTCGTTAACTAGTGGTACAGAACATTACTGACATTATTAACATTTTGTTCAGTATACAATTAACCTATTACATATAATATATTTATGACACATTATTGTTTCAGTTATAATGAGGACCACAAAGGTTGTGTTGTAATTTTGTCTTGGCTTTAGTTTTACTGGTTTGAGGTAATAATTACCTGTACATTCAGATTATTCGTTTTCTATGTTAGCGTTTAAAAAAAGCATTTGTACATTTTTGTTTGTTTGTTTGTTTTTGTTTCAGAACCTCAAGCCGAGTTAAACTCGGACAAGGGCGAATATAACGAAACGAAAAACACGAGAAACCTTCGTTCGCCAAAAACTTGACTGAATTTTCCGACTGTTTTAAAAGTTGTCGTACATACTGCTCGAATAGACAGCGCTCATACAGTGTGCAAGGCCACAGACGCCGTTTTACCGTACAGGAATACGGTAGAACCATACAGGCTGACGGATATGAACCCTTAAGCCAGTGGTTTTTAACCTGGGGTGCCGGCACCCCCAAGGGGTGTGAGAGTCAGTTCTTGGGGGTGCGAGGAGAGGATCCGGATTTGTCTGTCTATTTTTCAGTTCTTAATCACTTTCCATTTTGTTGCTTATTTGTACTTATAAAACGCAGCAGCTCTTGTCACTCATCAGTACTAATAAATGGTAGCTGATTATTTCACCTGAAAGTTGAAGGTGTTTCTTTTTCTGTGTTGTGCTGGAGGTGCGGGGTGGAACTTCAGAATCTCAGAGGGATAAAAAAGGTTAAAAAGCACTGCCTACAATATTTCTGTGCAGGACAACATGTGCCATGTTTAATTTTCCATTGAAATCGTATTAGGTTTTAGTTTAGTCGAACAGATTAAATCCATTCAAAACTGGCAGAATTTGTGGAGGTGCTTTTAGCAGTTTCGTCAGAGGCAAAATACAAAGTAGCGTAGAAGGGCCCAGTTCTGGACGGAAGGGTCAGACATGTCCACTAAAGCATTACCAAGAAAAAAAAAATGACAGCCGAGAATTCCTTTCAATTATTGTAATGTCAACCAGTACCTTTCTTTGAGGAATACCTGCTCAATGGAAAAGTGACTCGTACCGCCATGTATGCCGCCGTGCTCTGTCAGTGCGGTGCGGCGCGGCACAGTTAAAGTGTGCCAGTGGAAAAGCGTCACCATGCTTACTGAGGTTTACAACTGATAAGAACAAAATGCAGAATTGCGCTTGAACTTTGTGGCCAGCAAGCTGTTACTATACTCTTTTTTTACTATCGCATTACAGGAAGCGGTGAGCGAATGATTTTTCCTAACACATCTGCGTGGGAAAGAAAGGTGTGCTCACGATCCGCCATGGCAAATGCAGATTATAAACTTAACGATTTATTTAATGGAATGCTTCTTTTTTCACAATCCATATACTTTTTCTAATGAGAACAATTAAGGTAAAATAAAATTTAAAAAACTTATTTCCAAACCCAGAGATTTTAATGAAAATAGAAATATTTATGGAGGGATTCTATCTGATTATTATTTCTTAATTGATGAAACCACAAGGCATTTAAGATTTTTTTTAAAGGTTAGCAATACAAATTGCTGAAATTAAATTTTGAGAAGTAGATTTCATTACTCTCCACACATGCCTTAAATATATTGGCCTAACAATTAAAAATACGTCATGCCATATATCTTCCTAGCTATACAAAAAATCACTGTCTTTTCCCCCCGACATAACTGTGCAGTTTTGTACCCTGTTGTGGCTGTTAAACTGTTTTTGTACCATATTCTATTAAAAATACAAAGATGTGTCTCATTAGTTTTGTTGTTGCTTTATACTCTAGTGTTGGTCAGAGCATAGCTAAGAACTGTAACGTACTGCTTATTGTGATGCGTCAGGTAATATATGAATACTCAAAGAAGTTTCAGTACCGTATTATTATAAAACGTGCCAGTGTAGGGAAATTAGTTTGCTGGTCACTGACAAACATCACACTTTGCAGTATAATTTCAGTTGTTTGAAACTACTAAGCATTAATATCAGTTTTTTACAGATACAAAATGTGCAGTTTCCTCCCAGGACAGTGGGAGGAAATGTGGGTTAGGTTAATTGGTGTGTCCAAAACTGCCCGTTGTGTGTGTTTGTGCGTGCCCTGCGGTGGGTTGGTGTCCCCTGCTGTGCCCTATGTGTTCTGGCATGGGCTCCAGGCTTCCCTTCAACCCTTGACGGGATGACTGACCATTCAAGATATTAAACACACAAAACAAATATTTTACATTCCTTGATATCTTTTTTGTGCAAGTTTTGCATACATTTTTAGTCCAGTTAATAGAAAATGGAATTTAAATATTATGCAGGATCAAACAAAACACTATGTATTTTACCTATAAGATTAATTCTTGGCAGTTTGAGTCTGACAGATGCCCACGTTCCCTTCAGGTGACAGTAAGCCAAAACATGGTGACAGGCAAGTATAAATAAGATGAATTTTACCAACACTGTGCTGCAACATGTACTGCAAGGTCTTGGGTTGTATTACTTACTTGGCACAAAGTAGTTGGGTATATATTTTTTATTGCGGTAATTTATCAGATATTGATCTTCTGAGTTGTTTGTTGCCAGTCCCTTAAGATATGTTTGTTCATTATATACCAGTTTAAATTCCCCCGCTTATTCAACAGTTCTACATTTGTACAGTTGAGAGAAGTGTGTGTTTCTGTTTGGATGGTGAGGGAATTGAAATTCCTCTGGAATCCCACAGCTGAGGGCTGTTTTACCAAGTTACGGTTTTTGTTCTACAAATCTGAATCCAAAGGAGGACGTAAAACCTGAAATTATCCGGCCGTTATCCACTTTCAATGTCATAAAAATAAATCTAGCATACAGGAGGGTGAGTGTAAACAGTGCTTCTGTTGTCTGTGGTTCTTAAGAAATGTTACACATCTAATTGTTTAGTGTTCACTTGTGTGTGGAACAAATTAAAAATTTTCACAGCCTTGAAACACAGGGTAACCACTCGGCATTTGATATGGAAACTTCCAAATTCACATCATTGGCCACCCACCATAAAATTTTCTTTCCTTAAGGGTGAATTACTGTTTACAGTAAGGAGCAAAAAAGTGTTATTATACTATGTCATTCTGTAAGAGTGCTTTTCCACTCCAACAGGTACCAAAACCTTTGCTACTTAAAAATTGGTATTGCCCTTTTTCCACTGATTTCTGGTCCAGTACCAGACAGTACCAGTAGTAAAATGTACCACTACTCTCTGTAATGTTAGCATACCCAGGAGGGGCTGGGCAGCCAGTCAACCTTGGGCCCCCAGAGGTTTTTTTTCTCCACACTGTGGAGTTTTTGGTTCCTCTCCTCCATTGTTGTCTGGCTTCATTCATTTGTACTAATTTTTCAATATCTGTAATTTCCTGTGTAAAGCGCTTTGAGGCATATTGTTGCGAAAGGCACTATATAAAAATAAATTGAATTTAATTGAATTGAATTAAAGTACCAAACCAGTACAGATTGAAAGGTGTGAACTGTGGTACTTTGGGGTGGGCTTGCAAATGTATCTGTTGCAGGTTGATATCAAATAACCTGCCTCGCAAGCACAAAATACAACTGCGATCTTGAATTTATGAACTCAGAACACAGCGATAAACACATTTATTATGATTAATAATAATAATAACAACAACAACAATAACAACAATAATAATAATGGACTTGTGGACAAATGAAGAGACCCAGGCTTTGATTGTGATCAGGTCAGAAGAACAAACTCAGCAAGATCTTGATGGCATGGGAAAAAAAATTAAAAACTATTTTGCTAGAGGCTTCAAAAATTACAGTGGAAAATTTTTGAAAAAAGTAGACTGTATGGAAGAATAAGAACAGTGAAGCTTGAAAATAAAAACTCAAGCAGGAGTATGGAAAAGTTAAGAATTAAGACCATGTGTTGTGATGATGCCATTGTGAACTGGTCATTGATTGTATCAGTTTTTCATGGCAATGGAAAATGAACACAAAAGTTGCTACCCTTGAGTTCCCTTAAATCATTACAAGCAAGGGTAAAATTGCCAACAATTGATTTTTAACAAATTTGGATCAACCAAGTGGTATGTATGAATGATAAAACGTTAAAGGTGTACAATTTATCACCTGAGATATAGTGTCTTCTGTATTCAGAACACTTGTTGAATATTTCTAATCTCTCAGAGTAGAGGCGTTTCGTTAAAATGTAACACTATATTTAATTACTACTTCAGTACTTTAGTGCTTTGAGAAATCATTGATCTCTTTACCTTATGGATTTACATAAACTGGGACAATATAATATGATTTATCTTGGGAAATAACTTCTGCACATTATTTGCAAATAATTTCCTCTGATTACAGCTGCTGCAGAAATAGTGGTGCGTGTGTGTGTGCGTGTGAGAGTACATTCACGTACGCATGTGTGTTATAAATCTGGAGGCTGTAAAATGCAGAAGCCATAAGCTCAGCTGATGATCTCAGTTACAGAAAATGCTGAAGATCAGAAATGGTGAGTCTGTACTCTCAGCGCAGCTGACCCGTTTTATAGTTGTGTTGGTTACATGTAAGTAATAAACTGTTAACATAAGTTGAAAGTTGTATTAATACAATTATTTATAAGTAAGATAACAGTTTTAGGTTACAGGTAAAACTGTGTTTTTTAAATGTATTAAAATTTAATTTTTTAAATGTTGAAATGTATAATTACAATGCATGTTACAAAAAGGGAAGTTACTGATATGGTTATTAACCATTTTTTCTGTATAGATTGTTCAGAAACGTAAGCCTTATGACCTTAAAAGAGTAAAAAATTAAAGCCCTGTTTTAGAAACGCTTAATGTGTTCTATGGACTGCTGATTCAGACTGAAAGTGGTGACTGGGTGTCTTGTGAGAGTTGAAATGATATTTTACAAGCCAAAGTAAAATCACAGGATTACGATGCTGTAGGGAAAATTGAGAACAGACTGGATGCAGAAACATCTCTCTGAATCATCAGAAAGGGATGATGAAGCGACTATGCAAAAGGAACAATACCAGTGTAAAAATAAATCACACTACAGAAAAGACTGGAAATAATAAAAAAGACCCTTGTTGACATTAGTGGATAAAGTAAACGAAGGCGCTAACTGCTAGGGGTCAACTAGTGTACTGCTAGTGTACTGCTAGTGTTCTGCTAGTGTTCTGCTTTGAGCTTTGATGAGGTCAAATGACAACAGTGGAAGGACAAAGAGCCTTTTACAAAACTCTTTATGAACCTAACTATGCATGACATAGTTTGTGTGTGTGTGTGATGGCGGGTGATTCTTGTCTTAAGTGTTGCACGTATCAGATGTTGCACATCTAATTTAGTTGTATCCGTATAATGACAATAAAGCAATAATAATAATAATAATAATAATAATAATAATAATAATAATAATGACATATTTAGTTTAGCAGCCCTCCCAGAATGTTTAGTTTTCTTTTTTAAATTAAAGACATATCTGAATTTCTTTAAAGAAAACAATATTATTGGTAATAAAGTAACTTAATTTTGTCAAGGCATATGTTGCTCTGTGATTTTTTTATGTGTAACTGGCATACTTATTTGACACAGAGAAATAACACTGAGGATGAGTAGTAACTAGGAATTGTCTCTCCAAAGGAGGCAAGGGCAGCCAGGCTTGCGGGTCAGAAGTGTGTGACGGGACAGAAGCGTGTGACGGGACAGAAGCGTGTGATGGGACAGTGCTCACCCACAGGCCGGCGCACAGACGGAGGACCCGGCATCTGTTTCCTTACCCCCCAATGCCTCTGTGGTACCATTACTGGAACTACAGTAAGTTTCTAATAACTATTTCGCTCTGCTTCTATTTTGACACTTCCTCAGCTCATCAACGGCAAGTGTTTTAGATGCTAGTTTTCTGAAATTTGACCTGAAATATTAATTTGGGTCCAACCTAGCAAGTAGCAGGCTCACTAGTGTTTATACAAAAGGTTCACTGAGTGCTTTATACAAAAGGTTCACTGAGTGCTTTATACAAAAGGTTCTAATGCTATTTACAAAAGGTTCACTAAGTCTTCTTGTTTTGTCTTATTTATAAATATTGCTGGTGTTATCAGGCTCATAGTTTTATGTGGCTCAGTGGGTTTGACATAGCTAACAACTACTAGAATGTACACAATGTGTCTGTTTGTTGAACACACTGAGAGGATTACAGTTACAACTTATAAGTTTCATTGTGTGCTGCTGTGCCTGACCTTCATGTTTATGAAGTCAAATGTGACCCTTAACAACCAGAAGAACAAGGAGGAGTAATGACTGAAATCACAGCTCTGAAAGTGAAAAGAAAATGTACTGCATTATTTGTGGACTTAGACATCAATTTAAATACTAGATTAAACAGGCTGGAAGAACAGTAATAAAGCAAATGAATGAATTCCTATGAGCTGCATAGACATTATAAATAGATAAAACTCCATTAAACAGATAGCAGCTCGTTATCTCCTTTCTATTTCTGAATGCATTGCAAATGTCTGACAGTAAAATCTTAATTTTAAATTAGCTCTTTAAATGTTTTGCACACAACTTGGAAGATTTTCCAAAGAGTTCCGCCAAGTTAGGTTTCTGGAAATATACCTACTTTTCTTGGCTATGACAGAGACAGGCAATAACAGGCTTGGCTGAAACTCTTAAAAATTTGTGGTTTAAATTCATTAACCAGGTTCCCTGTAATTGCTGAACGTGTGATAGAAGTATGATTAGTTGCACTGCCCACAATTCAGTGCTTACGCCATGTCCAGAAATGACTGTTACCATAAATGGTGACTGTACCTTTTTTGTAGTGCATGATTAAATTGAATGATGAATTTGCATTGGCAATGCATATTTATTTTCAAATAAGTAATCTCGCTTTGCCGCCCTGCACAGGCCAATATATGGAACTATTATAACCACTTTATATGTGTAAGTTAGAAAATAAGTCCAAAGAGATTTATATCATAAACATCTGAGCATTTCTTCTGTTCAATATTATTATGCTGTAGCAACTGCTGCATGAAACAGTGGGTTGGCTGCATTGACGCTGACGTTTGATTTGCTTCTGGAACTAAAGACTTGAGTCTTTGGCTCAGCAGCTAATCTTCCTGTCAGATGTGCTTCATAGCAGTGACGACCCAAGTTTGAAACCCACCTGCTCCCGGTCCGTTACAATGGTGTCAGAGGTGGGGTGAAATTGCCTTAACTGAGATAGGATGAGGATGAAGTAAGGGCAATGGGGGGGGGGGGTAGTGTAGCAACACATGCTAGTGGGTTGGCTGTATTGACGATGATGTCACTACCAGGGGTTGGGACAAGAGTTCGATTAACTCCCAGATCTAAAGTCTTTGTCTTAGTGGGCTAATCCTCCTGTTTGGTGTGCTGTGTGGGCAGTGGTAACCCTGGTTCATAACCTGCCTGCTCCCTTGGTCCATTACAATACACTGTATTACACTCACTTATATTTCTTTAAAAGCAGGTGCTCGATAACCAACCACAACACCCTCAACAATAAACTCTACTATGGGCAGCCATCAGGAGAGTGTAGATGTACGAGATCAAACTGAAGGTGCTGAGGTACCGATGATCTTCTCCCATCTACTGTATGACACACCAGCCCATCACTCGTTGGAATAATAAGTGGCAACTGCACTGAGATTTCAGCACAAATGAAACCTGCCCAAGTGAACCTGAAGAGGAAGCACAATAGAGTTTAAAGAGGAAATGCTACGATTTGACTTACGTCTTTTTAAATTACGTTATTTTAATTTGAAAATGACCTTTCAGCACTTCCCATTTATGTCGCTAAACAGGGAATTTTTGAAAAAAAAAGTGAGAACTGAGGTTTCAGAGAATCCTGTTTTTCATACCCTCAGATTAAGCAGAAATGAACATTGTGGCTTCAGTGATTGTTTTCCAGTCATGTGTTTTATAGCAAATGGAGCAAAGCATCAAAGTGTCTTATCCATGGACACTGTTCACAACTTCATATTTCTCATATCTCACATTTTCAGTTCATGTATATGCACTGGCATGAAATGGAACAAGCCTTTACAAGGGCAAGGATGTGGGGTAGTGAGTACCTGTAGTGAGTACCTGTAGTGAGTACCTGTAGTGAGTAGCTGTAGTGAATACCTGTAGTGAGTAGCTGTAGTGAGTTGCTGTAGTGAGTACCTGTAGTGAGTAGCTGTAGATGAATAAATAACATGGCAATTTATTTCTCGGTTTAACATTTTGCACTTGTATCACATTTTCTTGTTGAATGACGAGAGCAAATAAACATGTTCTCTTCGTCAATGTCAAAGTAAATGTTTTGCATTTGTTGAAATGTAATACACTGAGTACAACTATAGAATAATTAACAAAGAGTTACACGGTTGGATTTCAAAAGTCATTAACAAAGATGCGATGAGATGGCGTAAGTGTTGTGCTGGGCCGTCCCCTCCTCTGTTGAAGTCTGCTGGTACTGCACTGATTGAAGTTGTGCTATGACTATTACTGCATTGTTGCGTCAGACTTGTCCAGGCCTGCGATTACTCATGTATGGTCTCATTGTGCCTAGCTGAGCGCTCTATATGAGTATGTAGATGTGCTAGCCAACCCAGACGGTCTCAGTAGTCGATCTTTTTTTACGTTCCTGAGCAAAATGCAATGCTTTTGTAAAAAAAATAGGTCATTTGTAAAAATGTCCACATGTAGGTAGTTCTTTCAAGCAATTCATTTCCCAAGGAGCCCATCTATCATAATCACATAGGCGAGACCAAAAAAACAAAAAAATTAAATTAAGAAAAAAAAAATTCTCAACGGTACACTGAAAAGGCTGTTAAATTTAACTTTTAAAATTTTATTTTTTGCTCCACTTAACAGATAGGTACCAGCTACCTTGTTGCACAGATCAAAATGCTAAATTTCATACATGTCTTCAGGACGCAAGCATCTCCCAAGTGACAAACAGACAGCTGGAAGATTTGTTATGTGGCCCCCTGCTGGTCGTGAGTATACTCACCTGAAACCAAGTCACAATTCATAAAACCGGCGGTCACAGGCATGCGGTGAAATATCGGATATCTAACACGCGATTTCTGTCCGATCACTAAAATCGTTCCTTTTTATACTTTGTTTTTCTCTATTATTCTCCAGCTTTTACTGATTTAAGGATGCTTGCGTTCAGCCCATGTATTCATGTAGTGAAATATTGAAAATCATAAATGGTTTAAAAAATGAAGTAAAATGTATCCTTTAAACCCCTAAACAGGTGTGAAATTGTTTTACATAACCGCTAGAAATACTAACACATATCCACAGGGAGAGCTCTTATTATTATTATTATTAGTAGTAGTAGTATTTATTATATACTATGCCTATTTATTTATTTATTTTTTGCATATGGGCTTCTTGGTATAAGGGACGCATGGGACACGTGCCCACCTTACCCTGATGGTAAATCCGTCCTTGACCACTACAGTGCCTCTGGTGCTGTGGGTATGGAAATAACCTGGGCTACATCACCTCTATTACACCCTCGACAGAGATGAGGCCCTGATCTGTGCCAAGACCCGGAGGTGGTTAAGTGTTACAGGAAATCCCATACAGGTGTGCATCCTGTTTTTAGTGAACTGTTTCAAGTGGTACCAGCATACAACAAAGCCCTCGCTGTATGAGTTATAGTGAGATGAGCCAGAACCTCTCTGTTGTGAATGAGATGAACCAGTCAGTTAACTGTCAGATTTAACTCTGATAGCACAAATTTACTGTAATCTTCACTGAAGTTAATATCCAGGTATTGTGTCATCAGAAGCATTGCTGTAACCTCCTGGGGCATTTTGTATATTTGATACACTTAGTAAAATAAATATTATTATAACATAATCCTGGTAATATTCTGGACTGTGAGAAGCATAGCAGGCACGCACATACACACACACACACGCGCGCGCGCGTACACGCACATGAGAGCAAGATGAATGTGTTATAGCAGAGAGAATAACTGTGCTGGCCGGACAAAGCCCTTTTGCGGTCAAACACTGTTTGCTTTCCTCTGTGCTGCCAGGAAAATTGTCAGGGGTGCAAAGGTCAACGTTTCCAAGAGAGCGCAGAGCGTCTCCCCAGTATAATCTGTAAAGGTGTTCAAAAGACATAAACTCTCCCTGACTGCATGTACCAGGAAAAACAAATTCTATTTGAGCCCTTGAAATTTGAATGGTCCCGTGGCCCCTCTGCTGTTCTCACATCATTTATTCAGGTGGGCTGCCATCCTCGGGGATGTTAACCCCGTTTGTTTCAGATGCCCTCTGCACCACTTCCAAAGCACTCTGAGTACGGAGAGCTCCATGAACCATCTCTAAATGGTCTCACTGGGTGGAGAAATAAGGGAATAACATAAACTACAAAAAGCAAATTGAGCTTTATGGCGTTTTATTTAACGAGATCATTCACATTTAACGAGATCATGAAAACACACACCTGCTCAGTATGTGTGTACATTACGGATGCATACATAAACCCAAAATGAAAGGGCATTTGTATTATTATGGATAGTAATAACAGATCAGTAATAAAACTATGTTTTCCAAAATGTTATTGTAGATTTTTTTAGGCGAAGTGCCTGTGCTTTTTGACAGTTAGGAGCCACATGCTCCTTCATTTTGGACATACATTTCTGGCCCTGATGACATAAACAGAAGCACTTTAGAGTTCCAGAAAGGTGTCATGTCGACCTGCCCAGTTATGCAAGGGGTCCAGATATGGGCACCCTGCTTCAAAGCGGCGCTTTGTTCCACCCTTTCATCCGAGCGACCCGTGAGAGCAGACGGCCATTGGGATGAATTATGGGATGGACGAGAGCAGGGTGTGAGGCCGTGACAGGGCCGTCTCTGCAGACTGTGAAATGTGCTAAACAAACCAGCTCTGAAGCCACGGACAGATTAGAGTCAGTGTGTGCGTGCGTGCGTGCGTGCGTGCGTGCGTGTGTGTGTGTGTGTGTGTGTGTGTGTGTTTTACACTGTCGTAAAAGTGCATGCAAGATTAGAGACTATTGTATCACTTCCATTATCTTACTAGTTATTTTTTTATATGACTACAAAAAGTAAAGCTGCCTGGCTTTTTAAATGGGAGTAAATAAATTGTTTCAACAAATCAAGCATTAGTACGATAGTTGTTTAATGTGTATTTTTGTTTGTGCGTCACCTTAATGCATGTGAGGTCAAATCTTATAGTCCAGAACTTCCTTTTTTTACTATATTCAGAGACTTACTGCATTTGTTTTGTCTTGATCAAAAAGCCAGTGCAGTGGCGAAATGTGTAGGTGCAGCCAAATACATCACTAACGCTCATCAGCAAAAATGTATCTGGTCCTAATGTGCTTTTTGGTGCTGCTTCCATCTTGTATCGAGAATATTGTTTGTCTTGGTATTTACCTAACCCATCACTAAGTGTGATTATTGGTGAAATGTATGTGGAAAAGAAGCTTCATATAAAAAAGAAGCATATTTGTAACTGGAAAATTATTATCACCTGTTATTATTCACTGGATCGTGAATTTTAATGGCGCATGAGGAACTCCAGTTTAAAGAGAAACATTGATTCTTCAGCAAAACCTGACAAAGGAGGATACAGTTAAAAGTAAAATATTTATAGTTGTAATATATTAAAGTGTATGCATATATGTGGTATTAGATGTTATTGTAAAGCCTTTTAAATATCTTTTGTCAATTTTTGCAAATTCATATAATTATGCTGCAAGGACACAAAGATAGAGGAGCAATAATCAAGGGGCACATGGAATGCTGCAATTCTGAAGAATTCAATTCTATTCTGTAAAAGGAATAGTGCTTCCAGTTAATTCCAGTCTACCTCTAGGGGGCACTGTTACTGAGGAACTGCAGATGGATATTTTAAGGGGTAGGGCACACCCATCACACCATGTGGACCGATGTTTTTGGCTTAGGAATTAGTAGGGGAAAAGGATCTCTTGAAATTATAATTTGTTACATGGTCTTATTCATTAAATTTTTTAAGTGCATGTTTTATATATATTTAAATGCAATGTGTTTCATGTGAATGAGTTTGTGATTTTGCTGAATTTACTTTTGTTACCGTAATCGAATAAAATACTAGTTTGAAATGTCTATGCAGGATATAAGAGTTCAGCACATAATTTTCTTAGGTTTACTTAAATACATAGCAATTTCGATATTAATGTAAGTGAAGTGAAGATGCACACCGATGGGCAGGTGCAGGTCTGAAGACATTTTAATAAGGTCAAAGAATGATCAGCGCTTCTGTAATATCTTGCATGTATTTGTCTTACTGTGTTTTCTGAGAAGGTTCTAGTGAACAGTGTGCAGGTTTTATTGTAATGTGATAAACCTATATTGACATTGCATGGCCATATTTGCTTTTTAAATATAGTTAGCATAAACATAAAGAAAACATTTTAAAATGCATTGCTAAACAAAGTAGATCTTGGGAGCATGATGACTGCAGGCCTGTACATGACAGTGAATTTGTTTTCTGAACTACAGTGTTATAATATTTCATTAACGTGGCACAGACTGTTGGAAGAGAGTCACGTCTGTGGGTGTTACTGTGGCCATCGAGCCATTTGGTGTGGAGGAATTATGGCAGTCTGTAAAATGAAAAACATGAAACAAAATAATAATAATTATAGTTCTGTTAGTACAGTTCATATTTGTTAATTATGTATTTTCTGCTGAATTTAGTTTATCTTGACATACACTGGAGATTACAGTTGTTCAAAGGATGTTAATCTGAGCATTCCAGGTAAAATAAATTAAACTAGTAGTGAAACTAATATTTTTATGCGAGAATCTTATAAATTAGAGTATCTGAAACATTGGTATTTAATTATATTTACATTTTACCACACTTTGAAAAAGCTAAAGACAAAACAAGCAAATACATCTTTCTCAAACTGTTTGCACAGTCTGAATGCATTTTTAAAAAATACTCAATGTTTTTATCTCTAAAGTAGCACTACGTATACGAATCATGCAGTACAGCAAATGATGTTTAATAATGCTGTGCGTAGGTGTTTGTGCGAGTGCTCTTGTGGTGACAGTGTGGTGACAGTGGTTCAGTTATAAGGGGACTTATCCAAGGAGATTCACAGGGTGCTGAAATATGCTTGTTCATATAAGGTACTGATTGGCCAACTGAGGTTTTGAAAGCTGTGCTAAAATCAGTTATTCTATGCTAACAATTGCTGCCTGGTTTTAATAGGAACTAGTAGCACATCCAAAAGCAATTGGTTCAAACCTGTCAGTAACAGAAATACTCCATAAATGTCACATTTTTTATTTCTCCCATAACCAGCATTATTAGACCTAGTAGCAGAAAGTAATACAGTGGTATGACTGCAAAAGCATGACTGGGAAAAAAATTAGCAGCAAACATACAGGAAGGGCATGCAAATACTGTAACAACATCAAAGCACTATTTTAGCACTTAGAAATGTGCATTTGAGATAAAAAGACAGGAGGACAGTGTGGTTAATAGTTAACATTGTTTATCTTGATGAGGTGAAGACAATTACAGATATAGTGTGTGTGCGTGTGCGCAGTGCATATGTGCCTGTCTGTATGCAAACTGTTGGTGAATGTTTGTGATAAAGTAAAAGTGTAATTCATTCATTCATTCATTCTTTTCCCATTATGTTAGTAAGGGTTGCAGGGGGCCTTGAGAATATCCCAGGTGACACCAGGTGTAAGGCATGGCAGTCCATCACAGTGTAGAGACACACACTCACACATGATATTTGACTGTATAGTCACAACATATTTTCCTGCACCTACTTCAGTTATCAGCAATTAACAGTGGACAACTTTCCTAAAACACCTGTTAAATAACAGAGCAAAAATTCAATGAATCCTAGTTAAAGGACATTCTGTTTTGGTGTCAGATTCCAGCGGGAGAAGGACTGAGAAGAAGTTACTGTTGAGTCATCAAAGGAAATTGCGATTAGTGCTAACGAGGATGGCAGTGGCCATCAAGGAAACAACGTTTTTCCTTGACCTGCTAAATTTAACTCCTTTTTGACGTGCTCTTTTCTGTCATCGTTTAGTGTCAAGCAAAACTGACGAATGAAGCATTTCCTGTTAAAAGGATGTCAACTCCCTCTTGACGTCTACAGAGACCACTCTTGGGCAATGTCCAGTGATCATTATTAATCATGAGTCCTTTTCGCTTACCAGTACCAGTAATTTAAACCTGTTGCTTAGGGTAAGAACTTAGTCATTAGTAATACTACTACTTTTTGTGCCTGTATTTTTTCCCATGGGATAGACATCAATTGATTTTTTTAGCCACCAAATACATGATAACTCATTTTATGGCAGAAATACACCAAGCATTTAAACGATGAAAATTCGAGACGTGAAGTTTATTTGTGCATAAGGTATCAGTTTCTTAAAAGGCAGATTAAATACTCCATGTTATTTTCACTTCATTCTCCTAGTACCAGGTGAGCCAAATGAAAGCCTGCCAAAATTCCATATGAACAGTAAATCATAGCATTGTTTCCTTCCTGGTGTTGTCAAGTATTTTGTGGAACACTTCCACATCCATTGTTGTACACAGTTGTCCTTTTTGTATGATGTCACACGCTTAATTTCACCGGATCCTCAGACAGCCTGTCATTAGAGGTTTTGGGGTGCTTTGTGAACGTGGAGTCTAGTAGCACTTTTGTGGTTCTCCCTACCTCTACTTAGATGGCCAGCAGTAGTGGGAAGAATCTGGCCAGTCGGCACCTGTGTTACCTGAGGGCTGAGGAAGTGTTTGGTGACCTTGGAGGAAAACAGTCAAAAATGCAGTAACTTTGTCCAAGGTTAAACATAGTTTCCATTGACCTCTGTTAACCATTTGAGGGGTATTGATGAGGTCTGTTTTACGAACCTCTTTTTCTTCAGTTTTAAATGTAGGGACTGTCTGTCACAATTAATGATTTCCAACAGAGCCAGACTCAGGAGTCAGTTCAGTTCCTATGAGCTGCCCATTGTTTTCTGTGAATCACACTGGTGATTGTTATTCTTGGACTTTTGTCAATGCTTGGCCAGGAATAATGGTGTGGGAACCAACTCAAACAAAGTGCATCAAAGAGGCAAAATGTCCTGTTGAAGGCAAGAAGCAACGCTAGAAGACACGTTTCAGAAATAACCGTCAGTGTTGAAGTGTTCACACCGAATTTCGCCATGGGTACCTCGGCTCTTGCGTGACCCACCATGAACATTTTCTTTAAGCCCCACAAGCTTCACGTAGCCTTCAAGAATCGTACCACGAATCCCTTGTTAATTCATTATGCATCCAGAGATGAAATTCATAACGACTGAGAAGTTTATATTTGCGTATGCTAGATTTCTCATCGATGGACACATTATCCTCTTGTAGTCAGAGAATTTCCAGACATTATTTATGTGAACTGCTGCTCTTCAAAAGCCTCTGTGTGCTACTTGATATGAGCAGTAAAGTGCTCCAAGTATCACCTATAGAGCACAACAGGAAATACCACAGGACGTCAGACTGGGTAACCTAATAAAACCCTGAGCCTAACTCATTAGCAGGGGCCTCTCCACTAATGTTTCCGGGCATAAGCACTAACATGATTTTAATGTTAAAGCAATGGTTTTAATGTCTTTGCACTTTTACCACTGTTTGTATAAACTGAAGCAAAGGGCAGTGGATTTTTGGTGACATAGTTCTGCTAGACTCTTTGGAGATTTTCTTTTGACCCTACGGCTGCCGAATCTTCTCTAAGTTTGCTTTGATGTCAATAATGAAATATGCCTGAATTTATGAGCCTGGAGGTCCTCTGACTAAGCACTGTGATTCTGGTCTGATCTCCCATCATGCATTGCAAGGGCATTTTCTAAGTATTTCTGTCATCAAGGGAGAAGTCAAGCAGACAACCAATCTGACCACTATCTGTGAATTGCCTGCAACCCTCTCAGCTTCTCACAGACCACTGCAACCCTGGCACTCTCATTCAACACACACAAACCAGACCCTGTATCCTTATCGCCTTCCCTTCCAAAGAAAAACACATGTGAAGAGACTTACACTTAAACTGTGCCCATATCATTAATTACCTGATGCATAAGACTTATCCTTGTCAAGGATAGGAATATTAATTATGTATTTAGTTTACTCATTCAGTGGGAATGACATTTAAAAAAGCAATACAATTCAATCATGACATATTACAATCTAGTGTGGGAGAAACAAGAAAAGCTACAAGCATTAATGGGGGAGCTCTCATTGTTAGGAAACAGAATATGAAATTTTTCCCAATATAAACCGAAGCTTTAGGTAGAAGTTTCCTTTAGGGCTTTGTTCATACTTAGCGCAGACAGTCCAACAGAGATGCATATCTGGGTTCAACTTCCCCTCAGACTCAGCTCTTCCGCCAATGGCACATTGGCCATGCACCACTGCATGTGGCTGCAGCAGCGGCAGCAGCAGGCCAAGCTGGGCGGTGGCGTGTGGAAAACCTGAAAACCTAAATACAGCTGGACCTGAGCACACTTCCTCTGCCTGTGCACATCCGAGGTTTTCACAAAAGGAAATTTGTACGTAGAGTAACGAGAGCTGTACTTACGGTTGGGCACGTGTCCTCCTGTTGACTTACAGGAGCTCGTGCATGAAGATCGGGGCTCAGGAAAGACGGAGAAAAGCCAGTTCATTCACAAAACCTCAGCCGCGAAAATCTTGGAATGACTTTTTAGTGCTTAACTCTTATTTCGTTCTTTTTTGGCTTCTGCTTTTCCCTTTCAGAAGAGGGAAAACAACGGTCCCACAACGATTCATTGTTCCTATCTGTTGTACAAATTGAACGGGGAGTCTTAAGTCGCATATGACATGTGGGAATGAGTGAAGGACGACTCGCTTCGGCAAAACATGTTATTTGTGTTTTGGTAGAGGCTCCCTGTCTGGCTTCTGTTTTCTTCACATGGAATGCGTGAGAACTCTTGGGACTTTGTGCTGCAGGTGCTAATTACACCTCGGTCACCTGTTTCAGGTGTTCTTCTGAAGTGTCTTCCCGAGTAATTAGCCAAAGCGCAGCGGCTTCTGTGAGGAAAAGCTGGTGCAGTGACGTCAAAGCTGAGCTGACATCTACCAAGTTGTCCCCCAGGCAAAGTGATGAAACTCCATTGTCACATTGCGCTCCCTTTCACACACAAACCCCAGTCTGTAGGATTACATTATTTACATGCTTCAGGGCCAGTGCTGAGTGTGTGTAATATATTTTTATGGCTGTGAGAAATGTTTGCAAATAAAGCCTGATCAAGCATCTGAAAACCTTATTTGATGCACTCTGGGAGCCATAGATAAAAACAATCAATCTTTGCAGGCAATAAAGCAAGTATACAGCTTTGATCGAAATCACTGTAATACTTTAACCTGAATACATATCATTAACATGAAACAATTTTAATATATGGGATATGCCTAAAACAATTGCAAACTCCCAGTAAAGTTTGTGTTGTTGAAGCCGACAACATGCTTGGATATACAACTGAGACAGACAAACAAGAGCCTATTAAGCAAGAACTTCCAGTAGTATGTAGTGGCGGGATTTGTGATGACTTTCATTTCCATGCCTGTCTGAACATCACTTTCATGGATGTGGAGGTCAGGATCATGGATGTACATCGTGGAATTATGGGATTTGCTGAATGCACGGAGACTGAGTTCTGGGGTGCAGACTCCCTGAAACACGGAGGTCTCTGGTAGTATGGTGGCAGCAGAGAATGATGGAGAGCGCCTCATTACTGAGCAGGGCTTGGATCTCAACGTGTCCATCTGAAACGCTCTGATTCAGCTGCATGCATTAAAACGCTTCTTTAGTGCACCTGTTTTCATTTACACGTTCAGTTTTACTGAGAGCTTATTGGCTGTGCTGCTCCACAGATCTCTGTGTAACAACCTCCGTGTGTATTTTGTCATTGAAAGTGCCACTTATGTGTGCCGGCGTTGTTTAAAATTAGCCCCATTGCCACAGTGACCATGTTGACCAGTCTGGAGAAAATGTCACCAGGCTAATTTTAACATTTCTTCGAACTGATACAAGGAAACAGAGAAAGGGTGCTCGATTATCGACGGCTGGAATTACTCTTACCACATGAGATTCGAAAGAAAAATGCTTTTGTTTATCAGCGACTCAACACAGGTTTTCCTGGAAGCACAATTATCATCTTTATTTTTCTCCAAATCCATAGATAGCCACATGTGACTTGTGCAAATGCTGCTCTCTTTCATGTGACACAATACCCATTGTGCTGTGACCTTTTGTTTTGAAGCCCTCTCCTGCACGAGGTGGCCATAATTGTCTTTATTTATGCCTTCGGGGTGGGGGGGGCACGCCCCCAGCGGCCCTCCTTCTTCCTGCCCGGTGTGACACGATGACGGCAGACTGGCGGGGAGAGCGCTCAGCCTTTGCCAGCTGGTCCGCTGACGTGCACGGGTAAACGCTTTAAGAGGACTAAAGCAGTCGAAGGGCATCATTGACGCAGCCAGCCTATAATGGGTTACCCGCAGGTTTTCAGGGGATCTGGCCTGGCATCTGCTCACAGCCCTATTTACAATCTCTTATCTAGTTCACAAAGCTAGCTATAAATACAAAAGCGCAGGTTAATCGCCGCTAACAACCTAAATTAATTAACCGGGATGTTTTCTGGTTGAAGAACAGTGGGACAGCAAGTTTGTAGCTATTTCAGTGTGTTTGGGTGGAAAAAAAAATGCTTTTATTAATTAAACTAGTTAAACTATTTTTAAGGGCCCATGGTTGTTTAAAGCGTTAAAACATTATATAAAAAGTTATGGCTGCTTTTTTGAAATGCATAATCACCTTTCAAAACGTAATAACGTTTAAATCCAATGTTCATGTTACACAACAGGGATTAGTCACATTTGTGCTGTTTTGGAGGATGTTTTCTTCTTTTTAATTATAAATTACAGGAATGTAGACTATGCCACAGCGGCACTTGACTCTTCATGGCAGTTTTTGGATGCAGCCTTTAACTATTTATATTTTCCTTAGTAACAAGTCAGCTAGAGACTTTAGATTATGTTGCATTATAAATTATAATTATATCATTGCAGCTTATGTGTTATGTAATTAAGATTTTTTTTCCCTGTAATGTTTTTAACATATTGAATACAAGCATTTATTATTTTTTACGTTTCTAGCAACTAGCTAATCTGTTTTATTGTAAACAAAAATAAATAAAATTGTGTGAGCGTCGTAAATTTGAGTGTATTTGTGGAAAATATGTTATAGGTGTACCTGACTGTGTGATTTGTCTCTGTATAGAAGTTAGATTTAAAAATGCACAATCCATATAAAAACAAGTACGGTACTGTAACATTTTTCTTGTTCTGTTTTTATAAACGGCTTGAAGGGTTAACTGTTTTCCTCTTTGAAACAGCCCTGTAAAACTCCATTTTTATCTTTCTAGCCCGCAAGACAGCACAGCTCAGAAGCTATAAATAGCCCAGCTGGCTGGCTGCCTGTGGCTGTGGGACAGGTCAAATTATGTAGAAAGATGAAAATTTAAAGGTACCTGCCTCAGTCCTGCATCACTCCTTGGTTACAAACTTGTTTAGTGGGTGAATTCCTTACTATTCATTTGTGTCTTTCACAGTATTCCCTTTAACACTATTTTAAATTAATCCCCTCCTTCAATTTTTTCCTCACAACATTCTATATAATTTACGTCTGGCTGTGTTTACCAATGAACTCGCACTTTTGGTTTGAGTGATTTTATTCACATATCTGTGGAAACGATACATTTTATCTGCATATATTTGTCCATCCATTTACTAACATGAACAAAGACTTGCGTTAAAACGATTCTGAGGAAATTATTACCATGCCACTTTAAAAATGGTGCTGTGTCATGAGTAAGATTGCTGTTAGATTTTTTTTTTTTTTTTTTAAACGAGATCTAATCGGTGGCTTGCTGCTGTCACAGGAGATAAGTGCCTTGATTCAAGCCTGTAGACAGTACTGAGAGGGGTTACTTGCAGTGACAGATGTCTTGAGTTAGAAACACGGCCCTTTGTTGTGTCTCTTCAAACAAGCACTGATAGTTGAGGAAAAGCCTTTCCTCTTCTTAAAACTAATTATACCTGACATGCTGTTACTTTTGGGGCTGCTCTGTGTTTATTAAGTCTAGCATCCTTTTCAGAAATAGTTTTGCTAACATGGTAGTAACAAGGATTTATCAGCAAAATTTCATTTGCCATGGTTGTTATTACAGGGTTTATTTGTACAACACGCAATAGTTGGCAGAAAGCTAAAGTCAGTATTGACCAACTTATTATTTCAGCAGTTTATTGATTTTTTTTTTGGAATTTGGTATTTCACAGCATTATATCCATGAGAGACTGTATTTAGGGTGAAGATGTAGATTTGAATTTCAGGGAACATGCTGGCAGTAATTTTACTTTCTTTTCTTTATTAGTACAGTAGAAAAGTATGTTGTAAGTTAACTTTACAAGAAATACATTGTATGTAAACTTGTATGTACTGGATATGAAGTAAGTCATGACCTGACAGGGTGTATTACATTATAAGGGTATAAAAATAGCAGTATAATAGAAATATCTAAAAAAATACAGTATGCTAATAAAAAATGGCAGATGGAACACAGTAAACTAAAAAATGTGCCTTTGAGTTATTGTTTGAAGATAGCATTTCAGTGTTTACAACCACTTTAAACTTTCTTGCGCACATATTGTTTAATACTGAAAAAAGATTTAACAAAAGGCTTGGTGTCAAAGCAGCCATTGATGATTTGTCAGGGAGCGAAACTCCAGGCTTGTGAACATCAGAGATGAAGGAAACAAGGAGAGACGAATGGAAAACCCCTTTCAGGAGATGGAGAGATGAGAACACAGAAAACAGAAAAACAGAAAAAACAGGAATGGGGCACGCTTGTTAGAAAAATGTGTGTTCTTTGATACAGAAGGAAGCTGGAGACATGCCTACACGCTGAAGAGAGTGTTGAAGAAGACAGCTGTGTTTAGCAGGGTATTTTTAAACACGTCTCACTGTTGTTCCAATCTCCTAGCCTTGCCTGACCTATTTTTAGGCTTGGGACGGCCATTGTTCTTTTTTTGTCACCTGTGGGCCACGCTGTTGTTGATTCGCATGCTAATGAGCGCGAGCCTGTCGTAGCCAACAACAGCATGGAGGAAAAGTAGATGAGGATCGGCACGGTCTGTCAGGGCTGCCGGACCCTACGCTTCAGTCTGGGAGGCTTGTCGGGCGCCTTGTTCTGCTTTTTCATTTAAAAGAGGACAGACTTCAGAGAGGGAAAGATCAATAAAGAGAATTAGAGGGATAGAAAAGGCAGTATTTTCTCTCTCTCCTGTCGAAGCTAGGGTTAGAGAATTTTTCATATGCACACCAGTTCCAACTCTATTGGGATTCAGAGAGCTAAAAATACCCTGGCAAAACTGAACGCTGCACGCATTGTGATTTCCCTCCTCTGTCACTCCAAGAGAGACAGAGAAAAGAGGAGAGGGGGAGAGGGGTTTCAGCGCTTTACCTCTCTGGGGAGGAGAGAGAGGAGAGCGGAGCGTTTCTCCCCTCACGAGTGGCTTTGGGTGCAGGAGGGAGGCAGGGTGGGGTGGGGGTG
>JABJVR010013288.1:0-43284 GCA_025773905.1 Chitala chitala | reverse complement strand
CAGCACACAGGCACGGCACACTGTAACACTGAGCAGAGCACAGCACACAGGCACGGCACACTGTAACACTGAGCAGAGCACAGCACACAGGCACGGCACACTGTAACACTGAGCAGAGCACAGCACACAGGCACGGCACACTGTAACACTGAGCAGAACACAGTCACTGTAGGTAGTCCTGTCCAGTCACAGTACACAGGCACACATGCATTAACAGCACATTTCCTCTGTTTTAAAATATTTGAAGTGTTGAGCTGCTTTTTCATAGTGTATAGAATTGACATAAAGGTATGTTGGCCATGGCATTCTTTGGTACTATCATAGCTTTTGTTCATGAATTACAGCCCGTACAGTTTTCCTTGTCATCTGCCTACTTGTGGATATGTTCTAACTTCAAATGATCTATGTTGATTAAAAGGGAAAATATTTTTTATTATTGCTTGTTATGTTGTCAGTTTCGTGATTTTTTTTTTTTTTTTTTCTCTTTACAGGTCCCGCACCCCCCAAGTCTCTCTACGCTGTGAACAGCACCCACACCTCCGTGACACTAATCTGGGTCGAAGAGGGTGTGGTTGATTTCTACCAGGTCCTCTGCAATCCAGTTGTCCCAAGCAAAGAGTTAAAAGTAAGATGAATGTGAAAGATTTTAAACTGAGCCCCAGTTCTCTGTGTAACGCTTAAAGAATATCACCCTGAGGAAATACCCGGCAGGGTACAATTCGTCAAATGCAATTGCATTAGCTTTTCACTTATTCAGTGCAGCAGGTAACATGGAGGGACCTGAAGATAAGCAAAGGTGTTGCTTCTAAAGTGCCATCCCATAATCTAATCTTGAATGTTATACTTCTTCATTGGCTGTTTTGTATCTTATCTCCTGCTTGTTCTCTCTTGCACTGGAGACAAGACAGATGATTAAGTTAAAAATGGCTTTCACTCTTTTTAGACCCTAAAGGAAGGGAGCTGCCGTTAGCCTGGTTTTTGATTGGCATCGTTTTGGGCAGCTTTGCTTTATAAGATAAATTTGGTCTCATTATCTGCTGCTGAGAATCTGTCAGAAGTTTGTGGCAAGGGATATTCCCTCACACTCATAAAGATTTTTTTATCATATTCAATCAAGGATGACTTTAAACTTTGTCTTGTGTAAATTTTAGAGACAACTTAGAAAAGGACACTGATGTTCAGCAGTGGATAGAGAATATGCTTGAATTCCTAGTTTTATAAATGATGTATTAAAGACATGACAGATTCTGTAATCCCCCATCTTGCTAAACTTGGGTGGTCATTTCATTACATTTACATTTACATTTTATTTAGCAGAGGCCTTTGTCCAAAGCGACTTGCACGCATAATGGTACGCATGCATGTCACAAACGAGGTCAAACAGTATTAGAGAATCTACTAACAGTAAGCGCTGTTCTATCATCAAAGTGCACCCGATTAAGTCTGCCAGTTGTCACATGTCATTCAAGTAAAGCATAAACAAGAGAAACTGAATCATCTAGACAAACCTTTTCAAGCAAGCAGCCAACTCCATTGCTACAACTACACAAAAAAAAAAATGGAAAGATTCATGTTTTAAGTCCTGAAGTGCTCCCTGAAGAGATGTGTCTTCAGTTTGTTGTGGAATGTGGATAGCAACGATGAAGTCCTCAAGGCAAGCGGAAGATTGTTCCACCATTTAGGGGCCAGAGAGGAGAAGAGCCTGGGTTTACCAGGTTTTAGGATAGGTGAAACCAGTTTCTTCCCATTGGCAGACCGCAGAGAACGGGAGGGAACGTAGTTCTTGATTCGGGACCGCAGGTGGACTGGAGCGGTCCCATTGATGGCCTTACACATTTCACACTCTGACTGGCACACATAGGGATAGGGGGACACTGTTGCTCTGTGGTGTCCCACATCATGGACTACATAACAATACAATAGGGGCATTACTTTTAGTTTTATTTAAGTTCTTTCAGGGACAGTTGATGTTGTTAGTCAGTGTCTTTAATGCCTCCTGATTGTTCACCAGTGAAAAGGCTCTTTTTAATATTTAAATTGCTGTTGTGTTAAGGGTAGATTTAATTGTGTGGTCGTGCGCATGATTGAAACCAGCAGGAACGGAAATAGTTTTAATTATCCTGTCAGACTGTACGCCATACATGACAGGCGTTATTGGGTAATTCTTAATTTTCTGGATGTAGGAGTTTTTCAAGAGCTCTGAATTGTAAACGGTGTGCGTGCGTGTGTATGCATGCGTGTGCATGTGCACGTGTGCACGCATAATTTTGAGATATGCTCGTACAATGTACCAACTTGATAATAAAGTTGCTGAGAAGAAATTAACAAGTTCTTTAGTGTTGACGAGACATCACAGGAAGCAGAGGTTTTTACCCACATAACGATACTCGTGAAACTGTTTGTACTTGTCACATGTCTCTGTTGGTCCCTTTGCAGATGAAGGAGCCACAGATGGTCCAGTATCACATGGTCACCATTTCCAGCCTACAACCTGCAACGTCTTACAATTGCAGTGTAACCAGCTACAGCTACAGCACGCCCAGCGAGTCTGCCTACGTTGCTGTGACTACTACAGGTAGGTTTCCATGCCCTTGATGGAAAGCCAGCACACACAGGTATGTTTCTTCCCAGGAAGGTCTTGCTTTCTGTGTGTACCTCAGCCTACTTTTAGCGCCACCTTGCCCATGTGTCAAATGCCCTCCTCAGGTAGGCATCTGTCATGCTCCACCCACAGAGAGGTGTCTGTCTTATCCCGGGTGGATGTTCAACCCCTGGAGAAGTGTATTCCAATTGCATACTGTCTGATAGTTTCACGTCAACACTATGAGCACATGATGCATGGTGTAAATGTGTGGTGTTGGTAAATGTTTGACAGCCACGTCTGTAAGGCTCTTGCAGAAATCTACAGCCAGTTTTGGTTAGATAACTAGAGATGTCAGCACATCTCTTAAGAGTGTATGCCATCCTGTAACCTCATGCTAATAGCAGTGGTCTGTGTTGTCCTAGTGAGGGAGATGAACCCTGGTGTGGCCGCCATCTCCGCCCTGGCCATCCTCAGCATTCTGCTCCTCAGTCTCCTCGGCCTCATCCTCCTCGTCCTCCGCAAGAAACACCTTCAGATGACCAGGTAGTGCCACCATGTGTTTCATGGCAGCATGTAGGTTCTCCATGCTGCAATCCTGTCCACGGGGCATCATGATGTTGACATACACCTGAGTAATGGCTCAACTCACTCGCTTGCATATGTTAAGTGGAGAAAACAGCCAAGCCATATGCATTCATTGCTGTTTTTATTTGTTGAATTTACCACGTTAACCCTGATATCTGAATGAATATCCAAACACTTTGAAGTAATGACTGCCTGACAAAATGAAGACAGTCATGTATATAAAGTTTAGTTCGTTTGGCTTGTTAATTCTATTGTCCGTGACTTGCAAATATTATCACTAATCACTTTGGTACCCTGTTTATACTGTCTTGTTAAATTAATTCTTGAATTCTAATTGACTTACCACCATGAAGGATTATTTTAAGCTTTTGCTTAGAGGTGCAAAGTAATGTTACTTAATATAATAAAGTAAAATTAACATAATATTTGACCTTTTTAAAATGAACTGCCAGCACTTATTCTTGCTTTCCTTATATATGGTGTCTATGTAGCAGTTACTGTGTACATGTCACTGGTTTTAACTGTGAAACCTCATTAAAGGGAGTGTGGCACAGGAACCTTTGTCAACTTTGCTTCGTTCGAGAGGGATGGAAAGCTGCCGTACAACTGGTAGGAGTCGCTCTCTACCTGCCGCGTGTTAAAACCACGTACGAGTGCTGTCGGTCACTCTCATTTAGGTCGTTCGTTCAAGCTACTCTGCAAAGCAAGGATTTTGTGTTGGAGATTGGGCAATTAATGCCTTTGGCATAAATTATAACATGGTGCACAATTCATCCTTTATTTAAATTTGAGGGTTTAGTGTAGCTTGTAGACATGTTCTCAACCATCACCCACTTACAGTACAGTAGAGCTTGAAGCTTGGATTTAAATAAAAACCAGTTTGGAGACCTGGTGGACATTGAGATTCTGTGTGCTAAACTGCACGGAATCAGTAGGTTTTCAGAAATGAAAATTGAAATTTTGTGAAAGATTGCAGAGGGGGATTTTTTAAAGATTAAAAACCCAGCTGAAAAGCTTTGATTATTCGTACGTTTGTGCCCTTTAAGGTCATTGTCTCGTGTTGAACTTTTACTTTCAAACGTAATGGTGTCCTTCAATTGTACCTCTTGAATAAATTAGTGCTACAGCACCTACTTAAATACATTATTAAGACCAGTTCACACAGGGTGACAGGAGAATTACATTCTTAATGTATAAATAGGTCCATCTTTGTGTTCCATTTATTTTGCAGTAATTTTAATGCATTTTGTGTCTGTGAGCATGGTTTCATTGTCCTGTACATTAATGATTGATTGTTCAAAATCTTATTAAACTGATTATTTTAAAATTACAGAATTATCTAAAGTACTATATAACATGGGGATTTTAATTACTGTTCAATATGTGGTTGTGTGAAAATGGTCTGTTACGAGTAATCTTGGCATAATGTTTACTAATTTGCTTTATAATTTTAATTACTTCAAATTGATTTTCAGAAGATGATTAGCAGCTTAATATCTTAACAGAACATATTAATTGGGATTGGAATGTTTTAGAAAAAACCCGCGTCTTAGATAAACATTTCAAAACATCTAGATCAATATATTACCAGTCATATCCACAATGCACTCTTTCTGGTTGTTAACCATTGTCTTTATCGCAAGGGCCAACACACTCATTATAATACTAATAATGCAGCGAGATAACCGAAGAATGGAATAAATTTTGTATGCAGCTGCTCATGAGCAGATTGCCCCCCACCCCACCCCCCAGGCAAAAGCAAAGCTCATCTAATTGTGTTTCTCCCCATAAACCTTAAAACACTATAAACACACAGTGGTTTGTGCTCTGATTAAATCACACAGTTTGGCGCGGCATCTCGGTTCATTACCAGTACGTGATCCCTGAGCTCATTAGTGCATGTTAAAAAAACAGAGCTAGAAACTGTGCATGTTCGATTTGAGTACATTAACAGTGCGGGTCGCTGCAAACCGTTAAGGGTCATCCTCATCTTGGAGCTGAAGAGCACCAGGAGGACATCGGTTAATGTTATAACTAAAGCGTGCGGTGGCTTATCGCACGCTTTAGTTATAACACTTCGTGTCCATGTTTACGAAGTGAAAACAGGTGAAAATGGTTTGGACAGGGTGGCAGAAATGTCCACTAACTATGTGTCATGTCAGTATCACCTCGCTAACCATGCTGTGTCCCTGCCTGTCCCCACGCTGTGCCCTGCTGTCCCTGCCGGGCCAGGCGGAGGAGTCTCTTCGCCTTCTTAACCCTGCTGCCGTCCTGCCTGTGGACTGACTACCTTTTGGCTTTTTATATTAATCCTTGGTAAGTAAGTCAGTCACCTGCTCTGTCCCGGGACAGTTCTAACATACAGTTGTGGCTGTATAGTTACTCAGCTCACGTGTCTTTGTTACCAAAGCCAGTGGCAGTTTGTCTACACCTGGTAGCAGTTTTGGTCAGCTACAAAACACAGGCAATTTTGACACTTAAATTTTGACAAAACATAAAATTTTGCATGACAGCAAAGCATTGCAGTGCATTTCAAGTACGTAATTCTGCGTACATGAATTCTGAGAGTTTGTGCACAGCTGACTGATAAAAATCCTGTGTGTGATGTGTACAGTTTAATGCCCATTCCCAATACATTTACTTTACACGTATTCCTTTACAATACCCTATCTTGGGCACTTGTACAATGTCAGTGGCTTAATGAACATATTTGAATGCTTTTTCTCACTATAAAACACATAAGATAACTGGGCCATAACTGAATGTTTGTGTTCATGTCATCACGCTTGACATTATGTACCACATGACTTCCATACACCAATTGTCAGACGTGTTTCAGCGGGCTAATGTTTCCTGCCAGACCCTGATCATTATATTTCAGGTCCTACCTGCTGGATTTGGTTTCCACATATCCTTAAGTGGTGCTTAAATAGATTTAAATGCCCCTTCAGGGCACTTACATAGAACTAAAAGGTTAGATTATAATGGGATGGAACCAGATCGCTGCACTTGCTGCTGTCTCTGTCGCACTTACTGGCTACAGTGCATACTTTTATACGTACATTGATTCAGTAATCTTCTTTTTCTAGGGGTAAGACTGCTTTAAAGAAACGGAAGCTAACAAGGTAAATGGACATGACTAATTATGCACATTGCCCAGAAAGTGAGTTCATGTGTATGTCTCATTGTGGGGTGGGTCTGTTGCCAAGCAGTGGAACGCCAAGCGTGAGGTGGGCTGATCACTCACATCCTATAACAGAGCAGAAATGCGCACGTTGTGTTATGTTGGACGTGAATTATGCCCGAATGTGTAGGAATCACACCTGGACTAGGGGGTTAAGAAGCCTCGCAGGGGACATTTTTCATGCTGGAGAGACACTGAATAGAAAATTATATTATGTTAGATATTAGTAAATATTTCAGACAAAGACAGAATTCTTATTGAGAAACAGAGGCGTAAGAACAAGCATGCTGCACTTTCTGTCCCTAGGTGTGTCGCTAGGTAGAATGGGATTCACACCAGAAAGGTAGAATGGGATTCACACCAGAAAGGTAGAATGGGATTCACACCAGAAAGGTAGAATGGGATTCACACCAGAAAAAGTTATATGACTGCAAACACCAAAGCTTGTTAGCATCAGCTGGTGTTACACTTTCATCTCTTTAGAACTGCAATCTGCAGCGCTTTTTCTCAACTTCATTCTGCCGTAAAAGGTACACACCAGGGAATGCTGCAAGCCTGCGCAAGACAGGTGTACATTTTATGTATTTTTAATTCCAGTTGGACATAAGGTGTTAATTCCGTTTCCGTTACAGCTGCAATAATTACTATGTTGATAATACCTGAGGATCATTACCTTTGTGGTTAAAAAAACAGACAAAAAACATTGCCCAGTACACACAATTTTTTTATACTTAAATATTTCACGCGTGATGGTAAATTTTACAGATAGAATAGGGCTATAATGTTAAATGAAATAAACCAATTTTGCCTTCCAATGAACTTTATTATTAACAAAACAAATTTTTCCATATTTCGATAACCACATGCCTTTGAGGTGCAGTACCAGTCTTAAGGCAAATCACAGGTACATACTGTGTATATACTGGTGAGCTTGTTCTAATCTACAGCTCTGCAGAGTGGATAATTTTTTATAACTGCAGACCTCCTCATGGTTTATCCCCAACAAAGGTTGCACAAAGGAATGGTTCTGTTCTCTTAAAGTAGTTCTGTATTCTGAAACAGCTACTGCCTATTCTCTAACTTTTTTTGGGATCGGGTCTTTTGTCGCTGTAGGAAATGAGGTGTCAGAAACAAGCAATGGAGAAACACTAATTGGATGTGGAATATTGAATTTTAACCTCCTTATTTAATTGATAAGTAATCGGTGTATGCTGCCATGGCAGTCGTTGGTACAGATTAGGAGACTCGGAATGAGCGCCACCAATCGGCTCACGCTGTTCTGCAGCTCACTGGTGATCTGCAAAAAAAAAAAACAAAAATGTCCGTCACTCGTGGGGACGTGTGGAAATCTGTCGCACGGACCGCCACCCTGAGCCGGAGCTGACCTGCATGAAAGCGGCTGTTCAGCTGGGCTTGCTCTGCACGCGGCGACGTGCTCAGGGAAAGCCAACGCAGTAATTAAGGCTGGGAAAGACACTGCTGGGAAGATTAATTTCCTCATGGGTAGGAACAGACATACAATTTCTTCCCTGGTGAAGGGAGACAGATTTTTTTGTGCTCATTGCACTTTTCACGTTAATTCCCTGACAATATTCCGTTTTGACGTATTGCATTAAACCAATAACACAATTGTCCCTGCATGTACCCCCCCCCCATTGATTATTCCTGTGTAGGAAAAACAAGTAAATCTGATTGGTTTTAGTGAGATTTACTTTGTTAATCTTGGCAAATGGGAAAAATGACTGCTAATTCAGGCGGGTACAGTTATGTGCCAAAAAAAGAAGTGTTGTGAGAACCGGCATGAGCCAGCCAGGCCCACCTGTCGGCGATGGTGATTAAGTTGTACAGAATTTACTTTGACATCCTCAAAGTGCTAACAGGCTCAGAGCATTACACTCAGGCCGAAATATATGGCGTACTCACAGTACTCACACAAGTGTTTGAAGTCTAGTTGGATCAATTCATGACCTGTATTACATGTCCTGTTCTCACAGATGTATTATCAATCAGACAGTCTTCTCTGATTACTGATTTAATTTATTCTTTTTAAAGCCCCGTCCAGCTCGATGACTTTGATGAGTACGTCAAGGACATGACCAAGGACTCGGCCTACAAATTCTCGCTGCAGTTTGAGGTAAAGGTCCACCGTTCGTGAGGCAGACTGTGTGGCTTATTGGTTCCTCACCCAGGACACGTGTACCAAATGACAGTTTCCCACAATTCTGTGGCTTCTTCACTGTATAGGAGCTGAAGACTGTGGGCCTGGACTTATCCCATGATGCTGCTGACCTTCCGGTGAACCGAGCTAAAAACCGCTATACCAACATCCTTCCCTGTGCGTACAGTTAATTCCGTTTGGTGTGTGTTTAAACACACACATTCTTTGAAATAAAGACTGATCTCTTCTCTCATCTTATCTCTTCACAAAGACCTTCTCAGCACTTCAACCTCATCTTCATCAGCTCTTTAAGCTTCTTTACCGTTCCTGTGTGTATATGCTGTTTGTCCGCTGTTTATCCCTTTTCTTATTACTAATTAAGTTTTTGGCTTTTATTTGATTTAAACCCTATCCTGCTTAACTGAATCTTGTGCACTTCTGACTGTACAGCAACACTCACCGTTAGCTAGATTTACAGATAGTCTAATCTCGTTTTTAACACACATGTGTACTGGTATTTGTTCAGCAGACATCTTTATCCCAAGCAACAAATGAGTAAATGTAAACAGTTTACTTAGCAAATGCATGGAAATGTTTTGTAGTTCCTAGTTGGCTCATATGCATCGTCTTGGTAGAGGATATGCAGGTTCATGGTTTGCCGGCAGTGACGTTGACAATGACTGTACTGTTCTGTCACAGATGACTTCAGCCGCGTGAAGCTGATCTCCATGCACAACGATGAAGGATCGGACTACATCAACGCGAACTACATTCCCGTGAGCTTCTAACTTTTCACTCGTCTCTTTGCTTGTCGTAATGAGTTCGACCCAGTCTGAGCCCCAAGAGTGCCCTCTGCTGGCCGATGGTCATTTTTCTGCTTGTATTTCAAAAAGAACCAATTTAATTACAGTTTTGTTACAGGCACATACTTGTTAAAGGCGACATAATTGTTTTGAAAATGCTTAGTTTTGTCAGTATAATTGGCTGTAATAACACCTCTTGCCACAGTGTAGGATGTACGTGTACTGGATTGCTGATGCAGTGTTATGTATCATGGTCTGAGAGAGGCACTCATTTGTGTCTATGTACGGTGGCGGTTTAAACAGTGGTCACCTCACGTACATCTAGGTTTGCCTGAGAGTCTGCCGTGTTTCCGGTTCATCTGCAGGGCTACAATTCGGCACGCGAATACATCGCCACGCAGGGCCCACTGCCGGAGACCCGCAACGACTTCTGGACCATGGTTCTCCAGCAGAAGTGTCGTGTGGTGGTCATGCTGACACAGTGCAGCGAGCGACGCAGGGTAGGGATGGGTCTTAAAGTCACAAAGGCTACAGCTACCCACACCCATTTTAGAAAAAAGTACAAAATTGTGGGGTTCACTTTTATTTTTTGTACCATCCAAAGCTGGCTATAGTACTGAAGGTGTGGGGTTGCAAATCATTTTAAGAAAGGAACTGTTTAGAAACTGCTTATTTTCTCTTGAAAGTGGAGAATTTTCTGCTTACTAGTTACATTGTACTCATCTATTTCCCAAGTGTATAGTGTTCGGGGTTAGAGGGCTACATTATGCCGCAAGTAAATTATTGCTACTCTTAAAAACTGCAAACTGCCAAATTGTTATACAAGTTTGGCAATTTTTAAGATAGGCATGTCCACCTTTAACAGTGATGTGGAGAAGAGCCTTGACAAAAGGTGTTGGTGGCATGTTTCCTGAATCGCAGGTGAAATGTGACCACTACTGGCCCTTCACGGACGAGCCGGTGGCCTACGGCGAGATCACCTTGGAGATGCTGTCCGAGAAGGAGGCTCCAGAGTGGACCGTGCGGAACTTCAGACTGGGCTATGTACGCCACCACACCGCCACCCCACCCCAAACCCGCTACGCTGCGTCGCCTCAAGCTCGCCATGCTCAGTGCTGTTCTCCCGACAGGCGGACGAGACGCTTGACGTGCTGCACCTGAACTACACCTCGTGGCCTGACCATGGCGTGCCCACCGTAAATGCCATCGAGAGCATCCTGCAATTTGTCTATATCGTGCGGCAGCAGGCCAACAAAGTGAAAGGCCCCATCATCGTGCACTGCAGGTGAGCTCGCCGAAAGGAATGCCAGAAGGGTGCAGGTTCAGACATTTACTTTGGGCTTTTATTGAGTTCTTAACCATTTACGGAGCTGAAACAGTTCATATTTTCTGCTTCTTGGATATACACTTGTGTATCACCAATGTGGAGAAGTGCAGATGTTTTCCATTTAATGCTAATCTTTTAATATATACACGTAATATGCAACATAATTGCTATGACTTCACAGGGGCTCGGTGGTCCTTAGACTGGACGTTGGTATGCAGGGTTCTTTCCAGCATTTATTGATGGGAATTACTGCTCTGCGGTCCTGATTTACTAAATGAGTCCCATTGACAGGTGGCAAAGAGTTGTACAGTCAGTGGATCGCTGCCCAGTACTGGCTGTCTGTATATGTTAAACGATGGCATGTCTGGAGGAAAGACAGATCAATACCTCTAAAAGCTCTGCTAAGACAAGGCTGGAGGCAGATAGGTACAAATTAAAGTGATGGAGATAATTATACCTCCTTTTACTTTAGTCTCAAAATGGCACAACTTGCATAATGAAACATTGGATGACCTTCCTATTTGGAGCCATATATTCAGTGGGGTCTCCCCGTTCTGGCATACTAACTTTAATAGGTTGTTTAGCACTGATAATGAAATTATCCGTTTATTAGAAATGGTAGTATAAACACAATGTTTGTGTTTCAGACACAGTTTTCTTGCGTGTGTGGCTTGTTGAAAAACGTATTTCGCCTCCAGTGCCGGAGTGGGCCGGACCGGGACGTTCATCACTCTGGACCGGCTGATGCAGCACATCCGTGACCACGACTACGCTGATGTTCTGGGCGTGGTGGCCGAGATGCGTGCACACAGGCTGTGTATGGTGCAGACGGAGGTGAGTCCGCTGACCGACGTTCCGCTTAGCACACTGAAGGCCTTTCCTTCAGGTCAAATTGACAAATTGCAAACAGTGACAATTAGTGGCTGCTTTGGGAGAGTGCATTTTTAATTTTGGTGTAACCGATGGCATGTCGGTACACCTGTGCTCTGGTGCTCCTCTCTGGCCTGCTTGCAGGAGCAGTATGTCTTCATTCACCAGTGCGTTCAGCTGCTGTGCAGGAAGAAGCAGCAACAGCAAACCATCCCCAGCGACGTCATCTACGAGAACGTCACCAAGTCCTAACCCTGCAGTATAGCAGTGTAAGTAGCAGAGCTGCCTTGATGTAAAACATTCACAAAAGCATGCTTGCTCGCTCTCGCTCTCTCTCTCTACACACACACACAAATGCACACAACCACTATGATACAGTATCTATTGCTTATTGTAATACACATTGTGCATTTTATGAGTAAAATAAACTGTAATGAGAACCGAGACCTTGTTGTATGCAACATTTAAATTCTCCTCTCCCGCTTCCTCCTTAGGTTCAAATGATCCATCTTCATCATGTCAGAATTTTTTTCTCACCCAAGCTGTTCTGTCATTGTCCAGCAACAAAAGTAGGAACAAAAACTTTTATATGAAGCAGGCATTTGAGAAAAGGAAAAGAAAGGAAAAGCTTTTCAGCTGTGTTTTGTCATCACTGGATCACGCGAGTGCTCAAACACACGGAACTTTGAACGAGACGCGCAGGGGGACCCGGTGTTGACGTGAGGACCGGCAAGCGACGGAGCCCGCATCAGTGTCAGGAAAAAGGTGTTGTAATCACACCGGTGGTGGAAGGAGATCGGATCATGATGGCGGTTTAGAGAAAAAAAAAAAAACGTGCTTAGATTTTCATATCCAGCTAATCCTACATAGCATACTTAAAATGTCATGTCACACAAGTACCACAGTGTTACACCACTGTCTTATGTTTTTGATAAAGAATCGAAGGGGTAGTCCACATGAAGGGATAGTGGTCTGCTTACGGATGCTGCACACGGGTGGGCCTTGCACCCTGCGTGGTCTTCTCATCTTCTGCGTCTTCAGTTTTGACGTGGAACCGAGGACACGGGCGTCAAGACAGGACGGTGATGTCGATCACCAAACTGCTGCTCTCTCTGTGAGACCTTGACATCCCAGCACCTCTGCCATGCACAAAGGGTGGATACCCATAAGCCCACCCCCCCGACTGAAAATTCTTGGATCTGTTCTGGAGTCAGCCACCCCTTATCTGTCCAGCTTGCTGCATCTGCATCAGGTATTTAGCGTGCTTAATGGTAAACCGTGTCTCTGTAGCCTGCAGCTTTGACTGTGAAACTGGAAGGAGTTGTGTTACCTGCTGCCACGTATGGATCCAGTGGGGAGTGTGTGTGAACTTGCTGTTCTTCCACTGCCGTGCCTAAAACGAACGACCGGGCCAGAATTAAATCTGACTCACCTAATAACTAGCTGTACCTCAGACAGCAGGTGTCTGGCTGTAGCCTGTAAACAAAACCTTGTCAGTTTAGATCGTAGATCCCAATACATACCACAAATGGGGATAAAATGATTGGACCACTAGTTTCACTTTGTTTGCTTAAAAACCCCTTTCCAGAGACAAACGTTTATTTACTAGAACACAGGTTTGGCCAGTATAACCAGATCGTGACTGACACAAAAGTTACGGGTAAAACAAACCTTCACTGCATACATAGTTATGACTTCATATTTGGTGGAATTCATTTAATAGGAATGTGATTGGGGCGAGTTTGCTTTACGTTCCTAAAGTTGAACCAGAAGCCTCAACACTATTTTCCAGTGTTTAAGAGTGAGTTTACATACCATCAAAGTCTTGAAATGAACACTAATTTTAAAAGTGAGGGACTAAATTACTTTTTGTCAGGACAAGCAGGTGGGAATTTCCTGTTGGACAAATGGTGGGACTAATGTTACCTAGTAGCTAATGTGCTTGTGGCTACACAGAAAGGCTGTTCATAAGTGTCAGCTGTCCCCAAACACTATCTGTGAAAATCCAACAACCTTCTGGGGTTGTGTCTATAATGACAGACAGAGCAGTGTCAGAACAGAAACGCCGCCAGTGCGACATGTAGGTAGAAACACTGTTCCTACAGCTGTCCCTTTGATCTGTGTGTCCTACCCAAACCATGTCATTAGTGCCATTCTTGCGTGTTTCGTCACTTTCTAGAAAGGATGACCTCCGCCCTGCCAGAGAAGCAGGAGGGGGTCCTTGTCACAGAGTTTTAATGTGAGTGTATAATAAAACGTCTATCTATTCTTACCACCGTTTAAACTGCGCTTTCTGTTGGAGTGCTCAGGTCTACTTATGTGAAAACAAGGTGTCACGTCAGTCTGAAAAGAAAAAGTATCTGTTGGTCACTCTCAGTTGATAGCTTAAGGGGTTTCAGTGGAAGCTCCTCCCCGATGCGTGCGTGTGTGTGTAAACCTATTTCTAGTCACCATACAAAAACTCTGTACAATACTGTTTATTGTAGAGTTGTTAATCATGTGGAAAAAGGCACATTCAATTATTTATATTTTAAAGTATTTGTTATGGACATTTCTGTCAGCCTTTTTTATCCAGGAAACTGCCAGCAATCACTTCAGAGCACATAAATTAGTCATTTCTAACTTTTCTACAAATACGTAGGCATACGCTTGTCAAAAAAACAGGAAACAGCCAGACGTCCTCAAACATACTGTGCTGCTTGCTGAGCACAGGCAAAAACTGCAGATCCCCAACACTGTACGTGTTTTTAAAGTGTACATAAAATGCAGGACTACACATATGTACATCCCCTCAGGCTCAGGAGCATGGCATGTGACCATTTTATGCCACATTCATTATAACTATGTTCCTTCATGTTCTGTTGATAAACATCCAGTGTGTACAGACATTAAACCAACAGCTGTCAATTAACGATGAAACAATAAGACGCCCACAATCGTTTCATTCTGTGCACATAACTATGCCAGTTATTTTACATCACGCCCATCTCCTAAGCAACACTTGTCAGCTGTCTTCCTAATGTGCTGAACTGTAACGTACTGAAAATACAGAACAAGCAATTACACGAACAACATGACAAATTCAGTAAGTACGTTATTGAACAAAGACATCTTAACCATTAACGGAAGACTTCTCGAAATTTGTTTTGGCTTTGAAAATTAATTCAGATAATGTTTGGTTGTACATACAGACATTTGAAAACCATCATTTGATTTTGACATATTGTGAAAGAGGAAATGGGCCTGCAGTTGTGTGTCTGGAAAAACTGATAAATCTGAGTCACTAATAAGTCATAGAAACACGCTGACAAAAATCACTGAGCTTTCTGGATGGGCTGGTGCAATGTTGACAATATAAACCGTTTCCAGAACAGTAATTTTATACACGCACGCACACGCACGCACACTAACAGTCTGCACTGTTTATTATGAATACTCTAGCCTGAACAGTGGAGACCAGACATACCAGTCCACATCATACAGTGCCTTTGAATCCCTTCTTCAGTCTACAAAATGTTTATAGTTTGCTGTCATTTGCTATTTTAACAAATGGACACCGCAAACTCAGTAGCGGTCTGGCTTCAAAGCAGACCTTCCTAATCTGTTATATTTGAGTTTTTTTTTTATGCACCAGGCCTTTCTTAGCATGGTCAGGGTTGAGACATTGAGGTAGGTAAGTTCAGCCCATTTCTTCAATGTGGGAAAGTGAATACAGTTCTACACTACAGAATGAAGCTCAAGGCTTTCTTCATGTGGAGTAGAAACCTTTAGTCCTTTGCCACTGGTGTTTTCTTTTTTTCACCCCCTCTAAGAAATCATCTATAGCCCTTGTCACTGAGGCACAACAAGTAAGAGGTGATTTGTCTTAATTTACTCGGTGTCTGTGGAATGCTCCTCCAAGGATTCATGCCGCCGGCGCATGATGTCTGCAAAGTCGCTGGATCTCTCTGGGTTCTCCTGGGAACACAGGGCAACAGGCAAAGGAGGAGGGGTTAGCTTCAGAGCACCAGTCAGTGTCCGCTGCCCTCGTCGAAGGACTCCACCCCGGAGTCGCTAGCTGTGCCGTTGATCTTCTCCTGCCTTCTCCTCATGATCTCCTCAAGCTCAGACCCACTGCTCCTCTACAAAAGAAGAACAAGACAAAGCTTCAAAAGGATGGTGTTCCCAAGATGACAACAGTAAATGCAGGACTAAAAGAGGCATTGACCACATCATCATCTCCTACATGGTCTACCGTCGCACTCTGTATCTCACACACACACGTCATCTAGTATTGACAATGCATCGCTGCGCAGCTGAAGGATATTAGCATTGGGTTGATAATATGGGGTCACTAAAAGGTCTGGAGTAAGAGCTACATGTTGCTTGGACTTATCCAGCAGGCCCAGTCTAAAACTAAACACGAGAGACAGATCCTCTGCTGACCAGATTCTATTCAATAAACACAAGGGTTCATATGATAATATATATAGTAGTTAATCCACATGTTATTTTTTAAAGTGATATTTTGTCAGTGACCCTGACTGCACACAATATACTCAGTCCTTCTAGCTGAGCACTTGAATTACTTTAATTATGAGTCACGCGACATTAACCAGACGTTCCGGTCTAGCTGTAATTGTTGTCTCAATACTGAATTTAAGAATCAAGACTAAAATATTTGGCACACATTAACCTGTAAATCTGTTTGCTTTTCATTGTTAAACAACACAGCATAAAACTGTGTTTACCATCTTTTCTTGTTCATAAGCATCTTTGTACAAATGACCACTTTTACTATAGAATCTGGCCAACAGATTAGCTCTGTCCATCTGTACAAGATACCTTTGTGCAAAAAGAAAGAGTGCATGATGATCAGGGGCCTTCTGAAGATGACCTGCAGGTAGGAGAAACCAAAAACCACAGGAGGGGCCGGGGGGGGGGACCCAGAAGTACCCTTGCCAGACATGGGGAAAGTTACCCTTCATGTTATTTCCACTGCTGTGCATCTATGTGTCCAGGAGGCCACTGAAATGCTCTTGTGAACATGTACATGAGACCAACATCTACTGACCAGCCATCCCGTGCACTGCTGTCTAGTCTTAGTTGACAAAGACATTGTGGTTACGACAAAGTAATCTGGTTTTTTTATTTAAACCTTTGCCAGTCTGACAACAGGACAGACTCAAAATTTTAACTACATCATTGCATAATACACAGCACACAAGGACATCTTCAGCATACAAAAGGCATGTCAAGAAAACACCAATGCGGTTTCCGTCCACATGAGTGGCATCCTACCTCGAGAGCAGCCTTCTGGACAGTGACCTGGCTGTAGACCCGCACCCCGTCCTCTGGGCACACTGCCTTCAGCTCGTCCTTGTTGAGGGAGAAGAGCTGAGCGCCCGTCAGCACGCCCAGGCTGTCCACGGTGCTGGAGGAGAAACCAGCAAAAAGCGTGTAAAGGGCCGAAATCCACACAGCTGCCTTCATGAAAACGAGTCTGGTGCCTTGGGCACGGCCCTTTTAGGCAGCCAGGTTAGAGTGAAAAGTACATCGTTAGAATGGCTGTTATGCTGTACACATCGCAGTACTTTCTGTTTCGCTATCTTAACCCCAAGCACAGGGAGGCTTTACGGCGTATTCGGCGAGCTCAGCTGAAGCGGGAGTGACTTTCCGCATGGCACGTACACGGCGGTAAAGCCTTTGCCTTGCAGCCAGGTCTTGACGTCATCGGGCGAGGACTCGTACGTGAGGCCTATGGTGGGCAGGCTGACGCTGCGCGGCGGGTTCTTCTTCTGTGCGCTGCGGCCCAGTGTGAGACGGTGTGCCAGCTCGTCCTGCACCTCCTCCATGTTGGACTTCCTGCCTGGAGTCGACGAGGGAAGGCAACACGCCTGTCAGCAAGGCTACTTTAATGCAACAGGTGCAACGTGGCGTAGACGCTGCACGCTCAGGGCACGCAGGAGCAAAAGTTGCACTCTTGAAAACATGAGGGAGACGGCTAACCTAATTCTGAAACATTGTAATAAAACCACACTTTTCTTCTCATAACCAAACTTAAAAACAGCGTTCAAGGTTCACTTCCAAATGTTTGCTCTACATGAGGGGGTCTTAATTGTACAGTGTGTCATTAAATAAACTTTCAAACTTGCACAAGTGCCGCATGTAAACATATAATTATACAATAAAAATCAAATCAGCTAAGGGCTTCACACATTCATCTGTTTTACCAAGGTAAAAATATCAAACTGTCATGCAAATGGTATGCATTTTAAAGTTTAAAGGCTGCTAATCCCTTTTGCTGACACTTACACAACCAGAATTCTATATTCTGACATTTATTAAGTGGAAGTATAGAAATTAATTGTACAATAAGTAGGCTAAAGTATCTTTACAGTTGACCAATTGTTGGTGAGTTCCTAAATGTGGGTGTGGCTAAAGCAAGACTCACGATCGGGGTGCAGTGGGCGGTCCTTCTGACGCTCTCTCATGACAATGCTACCACTGTCACTGGAGCTGCTGCTGCTGACAGGAGAGTCCCTCTTGTCCAGTAAAGGAGGAGGCAGGGGTGGGGTTGGGACCTGATTGGGTGAAGGGGAAGGAGTGAATTCAGGGGGCAGGGCAGGGAGAGAAGCAGGCACTGGGCCAGGAGGTGGGGGTATTGGGGCAGGAGGGATGGGGTTGAGTGCAGGTTTGTTGATGTAGTCTGTCCTCTGTTTCTGTAGAAAGACAAATCCCTTTATTAATGATTAAGCACCAAGAATTTGAGCATTGATACCACATCATAATCAGGAAATTTGTGTGTGTGTGTGTGTGTGTGTGTGTGTGTGTGTGTGTACTCTAAAATATTAATTTTTAACTTAAGTCTTGAATGCAATCAATAAACCAGCAGCTGAACCATAATCTAATGATTGCTCACTAATAACATGTATATTAAAAGCAGCTAATAAAACGCAGGGACGTTCTATAAGACAGGATGAGAAACCCGCACCAAGAGGCTAACGCTTCTACACACCATCTAATATTAATACAATACACAGCAGCTATTTAATTACCTCACTTAATTCGCCAAGCAATTGCTTGTGGGGGAAGAAATTAAACATGGAAATAAGTGTATCATAACACATTCAACAGCAGCAGACACGCCTGGTCAGTCTTGGGTTTAGCAATGAACAAGCAAGCAAGCCATCAAAACTGCCTGTCCACATTCAGGGATCTTCAGGTCAGTCTCAGATAAGGGCTGCAGCTACCACCCCAAGCACACTCTACAGTAACTCATTCTAGCTACAGAACTTCCTATTGTAAAGGACAGAAGTGTCACTCTAAATCAGTGTTTCTCACTGTACAGCTTGACAGCCACTGGCAGCTCGCCAAATATTATTGGCAGCTCCTGTAATATGCTGCCCTTTGATTTATTCCCAGCCAATACAAAAAAAACAAAAATACTGAGAAGCACTGATATAAATTCTACTGAAAAGGTAAGGCAAAAAATAGGGTGCACTGATTCTCACAAAAGGTACCCCTACCTTGAACAATTCAAATTCCCTTTTTGGCATCATAAGCTTTAAGTATTGGGAAGCAAAGGAGGAGGACAAAGGTCAAGGGTGGTTTGATATGGAGGTTAGATATCTATGTTGTCACCTGAGTATTTTCAAAGCTCTTAGTTCTGCTCACCTGGATTGTGTGGCCAAAGGGTTCGCTTCTCCCACCAGCTACGTCCATCACCCGGGCGACCTCCAAGATGTTGTTTGGTACGTAGCCGGAGAGCCCGCTGCTGTTCCTTACCCTCCACCACTGTTTCCTGTCATCTAGCACCTGCAGGGCACACGTGCAAACACATGTGTTGGGACACACTCACTGCAGTCAGTTGCCGATACCTGGTTTACCCCTCCGGATGGGGCCTTCTCCCGGGGGGTGCAGTGAGCCTGCAGAGTTACACCCATACCTGCAGTACAGAAGGACTCGATGGTGCTATACATTCATAATCTCCATTATAACCTTTGTATTCTGTAATGTTACTATTCACAGCAAATAAATAAACTGAACTGAAATTCAGAAATTAAAATATTTGAGCTGTTCAATATACTGGTAGTAACATTACAAAATGAAAACTATACAGTATATGCAAAATGTGTATTTTACCTGTATGTTGCTTTGGAAGTCTACATGTACACTGGAAATGATAACTTTGATGAAATGGAAAAACCTTCCACCGAGTATAAACGAACACCAGTCCAGTTTCTGTCCATTTCTATCACATAATGAAAGTCTATTTGTAAGCCGCCATCTTCGTTTTACCTCCACAATCTCGTCCTTCACAACGGAGAGCTCCGTACTGTTTCTCGCCACAAAGTCATACATCGATCTGGCGTAATTTTTCAACTGCGTTCCGGCTTGGCCTTCATAGTTTCTACACACCAAAAACCAGCAACACAACATGGTCAGTATTTTTTTTTAACGCACATGATGTTTTCTTGATCACTTGTCGGTATAACTGGACTGAAGACATAACAGGATTTAAACCCGTTCAGCCTGAGACATGCAGTCTGAGGCTGCGTGTTTATCATGGTTATCTGCTGGACCAGAGAGCACCGGCCTTGTGCAGCCTCTGAACGTTTCAGGCAGCAGGAGTGATCGCCTCTTTCAGAGAGTTAACGCAGTCAGCAAGAAACTGAGTGACTTCATTTACCATTTTTATATTTTGGACGTTTCTCTAAATTTTGAGCAGGGGCTTTATTAACAATACCCTCCTGAGACCCAAGGAAAGAAAATGTATTGCAATTTAAGCCATTTCATGGCAAAAGGAAGTTGTCAGCATTTCACCCCAATAAATGAGGAATCATTGGAAAGCCCAGGAAATTTTTTTAATACACCAAGAATTTGATGTATTGCTCAAAAATGTCCACATACGTATAGGCCAGGTCAGAGGAAGACACGGCAAAGTAGCGCACTGAAAAAGTTATGTGATGAAGCAATCAGTTACTGTAGGTTACTAGCTCCTGGCCAATGGTGTTTTCTTCTCACGTTAATGTGTAGAGTTTTTCCAAACCATTTCTGTACTCTTGTCTAGAACTATGGGTGACCCTCATAGCCATGGAGAAGTGTCAGCTCAGTGTTCGTAAGTTAATGACAGGAAGTTACAAGAAAAGCATTTAAATCACAGAACTCAGTAAGTAAAAACACACACACACACACACACACACACACACACACACACACACACACACACACACACACACACACCTCGGCTAAAGACAATTTCAGACAGCAGAAATAAGTGACGTGTTGACTGACAGGCTTATTGATCAGAGCCAATCTGCCCCTATTAGTGACAGTTCTCCATGGCCCATCGGTCAGCCGAGCTGGGTACTGTTACCTATCTACTTGGCAGCCCAGAGCCTGCTTAAATGCCGCCATGGCCATCTCCTGCTCCAGAACGTGCACATGCCCGTAGGCGGGGTTAACGAGCGCGTACCCGTTGGCACCAGGAAGCGGCTGGACGAGGGGAGGCTGAAGATGGAAAGAAAAGAAAAAAAAAAAAAAAAAAAAAAGAGAAAAAACAGTTTATGTTATGAAACTCAAGCTGCCGAGTGGTCACTATATATACACATATTTTGTTTTTTTTCTGGTTTCAATGGGTTGCGTGGTTAAAACAGCAGCTCCTTAACCCGTACGGGACCTCACCTCGAGGGCCAGTCTGCTCCTGGCCTTCCTCCCCTCCTCCTCCTCCTCCTGCTGCTGCTTCTGCAGCTCCATGCTGCTCAGAACCTCCAGCTGCTGAGGACGGCCCACCAGGGGGGACTTGGCTGACAGAGATGGTGGCTCCCACCCATCACGAAAACTGGGCGTGTAAGGTGGGAAGTAATGATCCTTGGGCCACTCCAATCTGGGGGGGTATAAACATAACCCCATACTCTCCTATCAAACGTAGAGTATCAAACATATGTACAGGGTGGTTACAATTCAAATTACCCTATTCAGAGCTCTCTGTAGCTCTGACCAGTGAGTGAAATAGCATCAAAATTTGTACATATACTACTCAAAGGAGGATTCCACAGAAACCAACATGGCGCTGTACAACAGGAAGTACATGGAAAAAGCAAAGTGAGACATGTTTTGCAGTAAAAAAAAAAAAAACACTAGCGATACCTGCTTTTATAGCTCTCCTCTACTGAGAAAACATTAATGCAAATATTCTCTGCTCTTTTAGTTGTCTTTTCTTTTTTTGTTTTAAATGGCAAATGCCATCCCACTTACTGGTTAGAGCAACATAGGTTTCTAAATAAGGAAACATTGTAGTAGTATTTGACGATTTATAAAATACTTGGTTATGTTTTCTACGTAAGTATTAAAAAAAAAAAAAACTCAATACAGAGCATTTCTGTATTCATAGACATTTATGATAGTTACTGACTAATGACCAGGAAGCCCTTCCATGCCCCAGAAACAGACTAGCACATATCACAATAGCCACCTTCATCTATGAAATTGAAATTCAACAGAAACCACAAGAGGGAAGGATCTGTCCAGTTCTGTTGGTTTACTGCGTGATCCTGTCAGTATGTTACAGAGAAGTGCATAAGGCACCCAGATTCCAGACTCGGGCTAGGATAATTAATTGTTTTGGATTCTGCATAAAGGGCGTATACAGCAGGCTCGGCTGTTGGACACACACACACACACACACACCTGCTTTTGGTCCATCCTTCGCCCAGCATTACCCACAGGTGCCTCTCTTGGGCCGTACCGACTGTGTGCAGGAAGTCGATGGCCTCGCTAGTGAGGAGGGGGCTGATGACACTTTTGGCCAAATCGACACCCCCTGTGGCCTGAATAACCTGAAGGGTGAATATTTTATGTGACGTTTGGTTCAGAAAAACCATTTACAAACAATTCATGCCATCTCCTTTACAACATATTTACCATTTTGAGGGGATTGAACAGGAAATGCAGTAAGTCAGCAGCACTTGGGTTCTGAATGTATGTTCTTAATGTCCCCTGCCAAAAAACAAAAAGCAAAAACAAAAAAAAAAAGGACTACTGAATGCATAAATAAGGGGAGTAGTTAGAGGGTTAGTTACAGACGAGTTCTTTTCAAGGCTCCATATAACACAGTAAGATAGAAGTACAAGGTCTAACATTAACTGCATACCAGCAAGTTGAAGGCATGTTTAAACTTCTGAAAACAGTCGACAAACTCCTCCTGAGATGGTGGCTTTGCACGGAGTGTCAGGACACCCTCTGTTGGACAGTAAAGTACAGTGATCAGATGAATACTGTACTATTATATTATGGGACTAAGAACATTTTTAAGATTTTGTATAATTTCAGAGAGATTTCTTTTCCAAAAGCTGTGCATGGGGATCATTATGGCAAAGCCCTTCTCCATGCAAAAACATCCATTAGCACACTTCTGAATCCATCCTCCAGGGGCCGCCAAATTTAACTTTTAGCTCTAATTAAGCCTCACCTCCAGGTGCCTTTTTGCTTTTCTTTAATTTCTTCTTTTTAGAGAGCTCATTAAAAGCCTCAGCTGACCTCTGTAGTTTGGTGACAAAATATTCAATGTCATCCAAGAGGTGGTTCAGGATTTGCTGTAACAAGAGAGGCACGTTTAAATAAACAGTTGCGTAAGGTTCGTCTCAAACCAGCCAGTGGATGTAACATGCACCATGACCCAGGAGGCGAGCCGGAGACACCCACCACGTCTCGGTGAACTCTGACTGCGAGCCCTTCGGGCGACTCCTCCTGCTGTAAGAGTCGTCTGTGCTTCTCATCTGAGACAGAGGAACACAGAGGGTCACATGTCACACAACAAGGTCTTGTCAGAAGCCCCAGGCAGTACTGATGTTCTTGCCCAAAAGAAATAGAAAAATACTGTCCTTCTCTTATTTGGAATTTTGCAAGTCTCTTAAAAAGATCAGTAATGTTTTTTTTTTTTAATATATACAGCCACAGAAACAGTCAGGCTGCCTCTTGGTTTGCTGCCATCAGGTGAAGAAAAAAAAAAAAAAGCATACTGGTATGACTGACTGAGCTACGTTTCACAATTAATCCATTTACATAATTGGATATTTTACTGTAGTGATTAGAACTACTGGCCCAGAACACTCGACCTTAACCACAAGGCCAACAGTCATCCCTGTACAGTAGCAATATGTAAGCCCAGCCTGGCTTCGAACCTTACTTACATTCAGACTGCTCATTGGCTGCCCAGGTAGACCACGCCTCCACTCTACTCACGACAGGCCCGTGTGTTTCAGCGGGCGGAGCCATAGGTGCAGGTGCTGAAGGGGGTGGGGGTATGACCCCATCACTGCTCAAGATCATCCTGAAAGAGTGGGAGGAAGACGAGGTGCAGTGCGTGTAGAGAGGGGTCCTAACTGAGAAACCGAGCATGTGCAAATTCCAGAACAACAGAATGCGATTACTCTCACTTCTGGCTTTTGTTGCAGCTACAGCAATATCACAGTATAAATGAAGCCTCTGTATCCATCAAAGCTGCAGATTAGGCTACAGTACTTGCTGATATGATTTATTACATCCATCGCCATTTCAAAAACTAAAAAACAAGCTAAAAGCTACTCTCACCTCAGAGTTTCTGGCCTCTTCTTTGTCTTGCCTTTGAAGTCACTAATGGCACTGTCAATGTCCGCGTGAATGAGATTTGCCTACAAGAAAATAGCATGAGGTACCAGTATAATAATATCCACAGATATTCAGTTCAGCTCTTGAAACGTTTAGCTTTTTTTTTTTTTTTTTTTAAATTTGGTGTAAAAAAAAAAAAAACAGCAGAACCAAAATGAATTTTTACTACTACATTGAGTGCCGTTTAGGAACTGTTCCTAATCCAGAGCAAACTGCAGTAGATGTATAGCCCAGGTCTCCACCATGTTCTCCAAAGACCTAGAAACAGAAACTAGGACCTACTGGCAAGCACTTCACCAAGATGAGCTGTTATTAAAGTCCACAGATTGTTGATGTAGCCTGGTCAGAACACTTATTTTACTGTAAATATTTTGTTTCTTGACATATTTTCATTTTGCCATTATTTTCACAATAATTCGTAAAAAACGTGTCAAGACTCGACAGGGCCTGACATGAGATGTCTCAGGATGCCCGCGTCTGTTCTGCACTCTTGGCAGAGTGCAATCGGACTCGGGCGCCGCTCACCTTGATATCGTCGCACTGGAAGAAATGCAGGTCGGGCTTTCCCTGGCCCGGCTCCTTACAGACCAGCGCCAGGATGGAGTCGTAGCTGCAGGCGTCCATTACTGCCTGGCACTGTAGGATGTTGCTCAGGGGATATTTCTCCAGCTCGTTCTGAAGGGCACATGAGTCACATTCTGATTCAGACAGAAGAGGCAGGCAGCGCCCTGTCTGGACCGCACAATGCCAGACAGGACCGCACAGACACCAGCCTCTGGTTTCTCAAGAAAAGGCATCTGCCCTCTGAACACGCAAGAACTACGCTCAAGAACTCAACGCACTGGCCAAGATGAAACCCAACTTTTATTTTAAACTTCTACAGCAAATTATAAAATTATCCCATAAAAACATGCAGCATATTACACATACCATCATTATAAACGGTAATAATGCGCAGAGCCATATTATTAATACCCATCTAAGACAATGAAGTTAGTATCAAGGCATGCCAAAAGGTGCCATGTGGAGTGAGGAGTCCACCTTGGTGTCCGCATCGATGAGACTGACGGCCCTGTCGTCCACCTGCAGCAGCATGTCCTGGGTCCACACCTTGCCCTTGGCATCGAGCAGCTTCAGCTTCCTCAGCCCGTCGTCGATGGTGATCACCGCCTCCTTCAGGTCCATCGTGAAGGTGGTCAAGTGCTGGGGAAGGAACACAAGGATCTGTGAGGTTCTCTTGTTCTACTAAATACCATCAGCGCTGCGGCTGCCAGGAAGCAAGTGAATTATACCTGAAATGAAAAATGAAGACACTGCGTTTTATATGCCTGAGTTACATAAACGCAGAAACGTTTTTTAGCAAATATAAGCAAGCTTACTTCCACGTGATACTGCGACGTTTCCATAAGGCTGTTAATGCTGTTTTTCGTATAATTCTTCCTTTGCTCTGAGACACGGAAACACAAAAATAAGTGATTGAATGTGAGCACAAACACAGACGTGAGCTAAAAGCATCCCGTAAACAAGTCAGAGTCCAAAAATAGGTTTCATTTCTCAGCTGTCATCCAGGAATTTATGCATTCGAGTTAAGGATTTTCAAAACTTTCTCAGACGTACTACTCCACAAATGCTCCACAGGCTGCGTGATAAACTGAACGTCTTCACATCCAGACATGGTAGTGTGGGAAGTATTTTATCTTCACTATATCACTAGAGCCATTTAGATAGATCAAGTTTACAAATTTTATGGAATTTATTGCACTATATTGTGTACTGCTCTGACTGTTATAAATAACCAAAACAACCATTGAAAATTCATCAAATATTCAAAAGAATTGCTTTTCAACCATGCTAAAAAAGTGCAACAAGAATGTACTAAAAGCTAATGGTTGGGATATGAGGGTTAGCTAGAAGAGACTAGTTCTGCAAAACCAAGAAAAAAAAAAGAAAAACAATGACAAAGGCCAGTCCACCAGACTTTCCTTAAGACCAAGACATTATTTGCCCTGGTTAAATGTAGCTGCTCACAGTAGCTTTGACCCAGTCATTGTCAGTAGATATCTCATCTCAGCACCAGGCTGTTTCTCAGGGTGATTCCATGGGTTTGCAGAATGTCTAGGCTATGGTCAAAGGTACAAAAAAAAATAATAATAATAAATTAAATAAAACTATCAGGACTCTCTCTCTCCCTCTCTGTACCTCTCCTTCTGCCTTTGGCCAATGCTTGCAGGAAGTATACACCATCTGCTCCTGAGTGTGGCGGTGAAACACAAAGGACTGACAATCACATAAAACATACACACCTTACAGGAAACATTTGTTATTAACAGGATTCCCCTACTTCAAATGATATACAAGTTTTACAAGTAGGGAGCAACATTTGGCATTTACGGTATTGACCCAGGTTGAATACCACTAGGACAAGTTATATGTCCATAAAAACCTGACCTTGGAGATGGAAATGTAAATTAAGTCCAGATGATGAAATAATAATGTATGATACCTTGTGAAGTTGTTAAACTATGCTAAGAAAAAATGGATTTGTCAACTGCACTCAAAACTACAGTAGTGTGCTGTACAACTGCTGTTTCCACAATAAATAAATAAAAAACAAAACCAGTGTTGTCAAAGTTAATGCAGAGTGCAGCTCTTATGGGTGAAAACGTATGCAGAGAAAAGTGTGCAAACCTCATGCATATCTCAGCTGTACAGTCACCTGGTTAACCTGGGTCAGATCAGCTCTACTTGCCTGTTACATTCTGCACTTCCAAAAGCATTCTGGGTTTCACAGAACAGAACACATGAATTATGTTCCCATGACAGACAGACACACGTGCGCGTCACGTTGTTTTCCTTACGTGTAAGCATGTGACACGTGAGAGAGACAGGTTTCTGTGTCAGGACTGAGAAGCAAATGACTCTAGAAACATCATGTCACAAACTTGATGTTTACTACAGGCACAGGGCCAGTAAACATTTCCTATGGTAACAGTCAATATTACTGTCTTATTGTTGCAGTGACACAGAAGCAGCCTGAATGGCCCTGCCATCCATCACCACTCCTGATGTGAGAAATGTGACTGTGTTTCAGGATCCTCTATCCAAAAGCCAGTATAACCAGTTAAACCAGAGATGACCAGCCATGCCAAAGATCAAATCATCTACTAGCTGGAGAGACGGTATGCAGGCACAAAGACAACCCTGCTAGACCAGAAGGGGTCATGAAATCACAGGCTAAGCAGATATCAGCCGTCTGGCATTCAGCTATGGCTTCCTGACACTGTACCGATTAAGTGTGCAGACTACCACATGGACAGGAAGGAGTCAGAGGAGGTACATACCATACAAGGCTTTAGCGTGGGTCGCCGGAGCCTGGTTCTGGTCTGGATACTCCACACTCTTTGATTCATGTCCACTGTGGAAGAAGCACGGACAACAGTACCGCATGAGCATTGGCGACGGCTTCAAAGCAAACAGTCATGCAAGCGTTTCAGGTACCTGACCTGTGGCATTTAAACACGTCTCATTCATGAACAGATACATCAGGCAACAGAAACTCAGGAACGGCATTTTGTAGTGATGAATTGAGGACAGAGAGAAGGGAAAAGAAGATTCTTCTTTAATACAATCATCCCCTAAAAAGCACAATGTTAAACTGACATACAGACGATAGAAAAATTTTTCTGAAAAAAAATAATGAAGGGGGAAACACACACACACACACACACACACACACACACACACACACACACACACACAAATCAGAAAGTTGCTCAAATATGCTTATGTAGTCCTCTTTAGCATCTTATAACCCACTTTCCAAATGTTATATTAATCTTGTTCATTAGAAGGTGCAGAATGTATACAGGCATGACATTCAGCAGGGCAGACAGACACTGATATATTCCTGGTCTGTGCTCTTCACTCCAAGACTACCGTTCTATCACCATCTGCATCTAAACATGTGTCCACATGTTCTGGAAATGTTGTGTTACACGACAAGAAAAGACAGCAACACACACTGATCTATGTACTCAGACAAAGTAGTTGCCCTTTTTTGGATTAACCGCTGATACTTTCCAGTTACCCAAGGCTAAAAATATGTACGATAATCACGATTTTACAGCCTTGCAATCTGGTCCAAAAAAATTGTTAATATATGGCATATTACTCACTTTAGGTGGGAGGCGTCGGAGCCAAGCCGTCCAGAGGGAAACGTGGGGGGGTCATACCCATTCATTTTGTAGCCCAAGGGACAGAGCTAACCTGTAGCAGTAGAATGCAGCAAATTAAAGTTGTGGAAAAATTCACAGGTCATTATTCTGATGTATAATCCAACTGGAATGTACCTTCTCCATGACAAAAACCAAAGCATCAAATTCACAAGCTGTAAGCAGTTTCACTAGGTGTTCACATGCTTCCCAATAACGCAGCGCCTTTTGTGCCACAAGCACTTCTCTTAAATTAGGAATTACTTTAGGTCACAATTACGTTTTCTTCTTTTTCTTTCATTCATGAATAGAAAGACGTTATCCTTCTGCTACTGTAAGCCGTTGGCAGAAAATGGCAGGTTAAAAACTGCCCTCTCGAGTTTATAACATTGACGTGGTATCAGTAGACCTTCAGCGGCGTCAGAGGCAGACGTAAACAATGCAGAGATGACTGGATGTCGTGCACCACCCGATTAACATGACCCACATCACAGTGACCCAGAGGAGTGGCCTACATCCCCACCCCCTCCCAAGTAACAATCCTAAAGGTGAACCAGGAACACAGAGCTGACGAATCGTCTACAGGAACAGGGTGGATAGTGTTAACCCTGCACTGAACTCCAGAAAGGAACACTACTGTGAGAAAACAGTGACCAGCCAAGGTTACATGTCCCCGAGGGACTTAGGCCACGAGCATGGGCTCGGAAAGCTCAAGAGACATTTCAGTGACTTCCTTCATTAAAACAGGGCCTCGCTAGCAAGACATCCAGCCCTACAGAACAAACTTCGCCCCGTACGAGTCATTAAAAACATATCAAAATGAGCCCGCCTGAAGGAATGTCCGAGGACTCAGGGGGGAATTAAAAGCCCCACACACAAAAGAGCGAGCAGCTGCCAGGCCAGCCCTGACCTGACCAAGGGAACTTGGCTCAGGCAAGGAGAAGAATCTTCTGGAGACAAAAGGTCTCCAGAATTACTGAGTATGCAGTAAAACCATGCGATTGCTTTTCCCAGGGAAGTTTTCTGGTGTCAAAATTAAACGGTGCAAATTTACCCAGAACACCTCGCTACAAGCTTTATTTAAGAACAATTACGGCTGAAGCATTTTCCTAGACTCTTACGAAACTGCTAAAAGCAGAAATATATTACTGTCACCACAGACCTACTGAACCAATCTAACCAGCTGAATAGCTCCTCACAAAGAGTCCCCAGCATGCCGTACTTCCAGCTGCTGGTGCTACACACACAAAGCCTTAGCTTTCCTTTCCTCAGTCAGTACCACAGGCCTCGTGTGTTTTTCCACCATGTGCATGGTCATAGACCCACACGCATGCACGCACACATACACGCAGGCGTGCTGTATCCAATACATGACTATAAGCCGGGCATCCTTCATAAACCAAAAGAATGCTATAGCATGATCACAACTAAGGCCAATACCCTGTGATCTTTAAACAGACTTGAAATCAAATAATCTGACAACACACTTCATAAGACAAGCACTCAACATTACTGTACAAACCCCCTTTTCAAATTATGAATGAATGTGTAGGCACAATACGGTCCTTGGGTTAATTATTGCTGCCCATCGTCATCCTCAGGTCTTGTGTCATTTATTTGATGATCATGGTTGACAACAGCAACACGTCCCACACATTATTCAAAAGATCTGAAAACCATCACTCTTCTAAACCGTCCACAGGTGTTTATCTCTGCAGAAACGTGCCTGCCTGTCTGATTAACATAGCCAATAGCAACTTAGAGTCTCGGTTTACAAAGCAAACCTTTCACAGCTACAGGCGATATGAAAAAGCAAAAAGGGCATTTTGCATGAGGAGTGTGATAAACAGACCAGAAGCACCATTGATGTTTCTGACGGTCACCATGATATCCTTGTGCAATACAGCCAATATGGAACCGAACGCTGAGAAGCAAGTTCTGCAAAGGACACACAAGCGATAACCTTGAGCTACTCCGGCCCAGTTCTGAGTAAAGTGGGTACCAGGAGGGCAAGCAGTCAAAGGATGAGGGTGCAACCACATGAACTTTCAGTTAACAGGAACAGACACACTGGCTCAACAATATTACTTGCCTTCAATTTTAAAAAGGCATTTTAAAGTTCTGTTTTTACTGGTCATTATCAGTTCTGCATTAACCTGTGTTTACATTCCAGGTGACCATCACATTTATAGGACTAAATAAATTGTACACTTGTGCAACCTCCTCACAATGGCTTTATTGTGCATTAGACAACAGGTACATCATCTCACGCCACAGGTAATAATCAGTTACTTCTACAGGAAATATTTTCTTAGCAATAAATTCTGCATTTTAAAACAGCTGGGCTTGTCTGAATGCTTACTGGGAGGACATACTGTCCACCATGGCAAAATACTCTGTAATCACACCCTCTGGTTTATACACAAACCACTGCCAGGGTGAGGAATTTCACAAAGAAGGGAAATCTCAAAGTAAAGTCCAGTTAGCAGTTAGTCTCCAGGGCAATGAGATGCACCTCAACTCCAAAGAATTTATATACCACAGCTGAACATAGTCTCACAGACGCTATTAAGAACTAACCACATTTAGTCTGACCTGCAGCACATCAGTAGTATTTAATAATTTGTAAAAGCACAAAAAAAAAAAAAAAAATCCCTTTCACTTTTTCCACTTTTGTGTCATTCATTCAGACTTTTGCTTATGCCTGTACACAGCAAAAATATTGCTTGCCAGTTATTAAAAGTCTCCATAACAAATTTCTTCTGATTTCTTCTCATAAATTATTATAAATAGTCATCAGTCAGCAGAAAGCAGAAGAGACACCTCAGAGAAAACAGATACATCTTTGTGGTTGTTGCTAGGGAGACAAGCATTACTGATGGCAGGGGGTCTTGTGGTCCCAGGGGTGGCTTTGGTCCAGCTGGAGCTCCTCCAGGTACAACTTTTTTTTTTTTTTTTTGGGGGGGGGGGGGGGACATAGAGTAGTGGTTCTATTGAAGGTCGAGGAGTCGCTATGGCAATAATAGCCACGAGTGCCACTTAAGAATGAAAAGGTACGAAAGGTTGGGGACGGTCAGTGCACATACCGGCGGAAGCTTCTTTTTACAGCTGGATGGAGAACAGAAAAATGGGGGACAGGAAGGAGCAACACTGGGAAAATCAAGGCCAATTATTCACTGGTCATTTGCTGGAGAAGGGAACTTACAGAGACTTTATGGATATTTAACTGGTGCTGCCCCACCCTGCATTAATCACCAGTGACATTAGCATGGCCCTGGACAAGAAGGACTGCTGCCAGGAAAGTTAATACAGTACAAGGCTTTTAAACCTAACCAGACTGAACACAGTCAGTGAAAACTCCTTTGGTAATCACAGACACAGTGAGAAGGCCTAGCACCGTGAGTCCAAACTTTAGCCCCAGTCAAGAAAACAAATCTACATTTTTCTTTAAAAATTCCCCATTCAGTTGGACTTGCTCAATAGAAAAACACACTGAAATACCAAAAAGCGAGGAATGTCAATACTTATTTTCACATGTAGCCAATTAACCAATTTTGTTGGAACCTTTACACGTCTGTCTGTGAGTTACTAGACTCATAGTAGCTAAGTGCTTTGCTCAAGTATCACATCAGACCCTCTTCTGGGAGACAGCGAGCAGGTGTGGGATGTGCTTCCTTCCTTCTACATGATCACCACAAAACACACTACGTCATTTACACACGGTTCTCAAAATGAAATAGGACATATTCCATTCAACATGATGGCACCAGAGTGCTAAAACGGCATTACAGCACATAACTGATTTAAATGGCTGTTCTCCTGTAATTAGCACAAAGATTTAAAAGTTGCATTAGCAAATAGGATGACCATCTTATCCTAAAGAACATCTGCAAAACGAGTCACTATAGATTAATAGTGTACAAATATAGTGCTGTACTACCTATACTGATATAAAGACAGAATGCATTAGATAACCTACCAAGTAGAACATGGCCATAATTAAGGCAATCAAACCTACCATTCGTGCTGCATAAAATGCGACCTCTTATTCCAAGTTCACCTGCTGATTTGGCATCCTCTTGACCTCCAAGTCACTTTGGACAAAGCCATCTTGCCTCCACTTAGCAATGTAAATATTTTACAACCCAGCAGGGTCACACCAAAAGTTGGTCTTACACAACATGCTTGTTAAGCTGCAGTCCAATCAAAGTTAAAACCTATTCAAAGACTAAGAAAAAAAAAAAAAAAAAAAACGAGTCGTCTACTGACTGTCATTCTCCGTCTATGGTTCTCATTATCCAAGAACAATGAAATTGATAAATTGTCCATACAACAGAGAAAAAAGAAAGCAAATCGGCCCTTGAAATTACCAGCGTCTGAAACTGTACATCTGAGATCCAAATCAAGTAAGCTCATTTAGGACAATAAAGGGTGTTCATTTCACTATGGTGACAGCTGAGTCCTGCTGTGTAGGGTCTCCCAGGGAAATGGGTTAAAACTACGAAGTGTGTATGTCGCTACAGTCACAGACAGTGATGACATTCAGTAACAAGTCCATTCCCAGCAAGCACAAAACGTTCAAATAACGTTAGCAAATCATTTATGGAACGTTAGGAACTATTAGATAACATTATCTGAATGTTTTGTGTTTGCTGGGTTATTATTCTTGAGGCCAATGCTATTATTAACAATTTCTGCGTCACAAGTATTTATACTGTAAATCAATAACTTGAGTCAAGTGAAAACTAAAAAAAAAAAAAAAAAAAACACAACCAAACAAGCTATTGGATATCCTATTATCTTTGCTGCAATAAAAGGTGTACATTCACAGCAAGGCCTCCCAAAATAGATATTACGTTACTCAACTCCTGGATAAGGAGTTTCCTGTCCATGACTGGATGGCAACAGATTTCACAACAGCGACCTGAAGCAACACGCGCGAGGGTTACAAGGCGAGGTGGAGCCGCCTTACTTCTGCATTTCGATCACTCGGGGAGGGCGACATCTGGACTGCTAGAGACTCATGTCGAAACAGGTTGACACGCCCTGCAGTCAGTATTCCCTGAGGAACGGGGAAGACGGATGATTCAGCAACCACTTAAAATGTAAAATGAAAAGCCTACAGCTCTTCAGTGTGTTTAAGCAGGGCTGGGGTCTGAAACATGTACAAATATGCCTCATGACGACACCTTGCTTTTACCCTGCTTATTACACTCTCCTCCAGGCACATCAAACGTCACCACAATACCATGAAACAGGAAGAATTTGGATCCCTCATTCCTCTAATAACCTATTCAAATGAACAAAGAGCATTGTGTAATTAAGTAAATATAACATGCTGGAATACATAATAGCAATGATTATAAATAATCCTCCTTTGAATGCACTAATACTGCCCATTCCATGCAGACTTGACATGTTCTCCAAAAACAGTTACAAAACTGGATATTTATTACTTAATGGCTGAATTTGACATTGTATATAGCTTATACTCATGATGTTCTAGAATCCAGTCTTTACGTGATATTCACACTACTGGGAAAAATGTTTAGCTTTAGGGGAAGAGTGTTGTATGATACAATAGGAGGGAGTATTGTGTCACAAGGTTTTTTTTTCCCCCTTCCTCAGAAAACTATTATCGTCTATAAAATTCCCATGGCCTTGTTGTTCTCCCTAGTGTCAGAACAACACAAATGTAAAGAGATTTAAAAGATTAATGCTTTGCAGAAAATGAAAACAGAAAACACCACACACCAAACTATACCTAGCAGGTATATTATCCTATGCCCATGTTATTTAGCGGTACCTCAAACCCCACTGCTTCACCTCCCGGAATACACACCAGACTGGATTTTACAATGAGACTACAATGGTAAAATGGTTTAAGGAGAATGGAAACCAGTTATGCATGAAAATCTAATTTACAGAGACTTGCCCAACACTGTAGCCAGGCCGACTGCCTTAACACCGGTTTGTAAATGGCTGTAATGTTAAACTGTGAGCCAAACAACATTCCACTGAGTTTAACTGAACATGCAGGAGACCCACACAATCTGGCAGTGGAGCTTTTCCCATCGATGCATTTCAAATTAAAGCTAACACACAAAAACCAATAAGCTGAGCTAAAGCGCCACACACCAAGAGTAGCACACAAACACTTTATAACATACAAGTTTAGAATAACCCACTTTGCCCTCCATTATGTATCATACCTCCATCTGTGTTCACATGCAGGGGGTTAAATCACCTCCCCCCATCATGCTCTGTAGCTTAATTAGATACGTCAAGGTTTCAGCCACAGCACTGACAGCACAGTACAAGAACTGAGAAATGCTGATTGCTCCTTTAACACCCCCTCTTCGCTCTAGCAGGAAGGTGCAAAGAGGATCTGATAAGAGGATTTGATCCTAGAACCCTACTGCAGTCTGTCATAAGCTTCTCCTGGGATGAGAGGTGGGATGTACCACTACACATTCTATCGAGTAAAATTAGGCCATGTGCAAGCGATTCCCTCCACGCTTAAATGGTATGACCCAAAACTTTAAGTTCAGCTTCTACTACTGCTACTCTGAGCAGCTTTAAATCACCAAAATTGACTGATCCATCTCATTTGCTTGTCCTGACTGAAGGGATTACTGTCAAGTTTAACTTTTCCATAAGGTGATTAAGGCACACTTTGGCTTAAACATTAAACGAGCAAGAATTCACTGATTTTCCACCATTCCAGTAATCCTACCCCCATCTTACCTCACAAAGAAGGTAATAATTTAATTAAAACCAAAATGATGAACATCACTTTAAGCATTGGTGAGTGATGCACTTATCCCAAAGGTGAAAAAATGCATGAACATCACTGATAATCAGCTAACAGTGCAGTGTGACTAAGACCAGTGTTCTTTAAGGCAATGGTTCAGTTAACCTCATTAGGTGTAATGAGTTTATCTATTCCAGTGTTGAGTGTTACTGGTCAGAACTCACCTGCTGTGAATGTTTGCCTATGTGCTAATCTCTATAATAGATGTAGTGCTGGTTCACTGTACTGTGGGGAAACATTACAGGCTAATGATTTATGTGCCAATTCCAAAGTCTGAACCCATGCCAGTTGGAGATTTTTTTTACTGCAGTATACACACACGCATTATAATGCGCACATTATTTTTCTGGAACATATTATTAAAATCCTCTTTCTTTGTTCACTGAAGTCATTACTAACTACTTAATATAGATTTCAGTGATTTATGAACGGTATTGAACTGATAAAAGGTGGCCTTTAACAGTTTACTTCTTGATTTCAATGGCCAAGCACCCTTCTCACATGCACAAGATGAATATCTGGCAACCCATCTGGAGAAAGGCTGGAATCCAGTCACACACTCCAAGCACTGTGCTAATCTGTTAGGACCATAATCTCGCTATAAGGAGCCAACTATGAGCTGTTAGAGCCAGTTCAGTGTCTGAGACTCTGACAAGCACCGTTCTCTGTGATAACACGGTGCCTTCCAGCAGCAATGCTGTACACACTCAAAAGCAGACAGACCCTCCGTCACGTCGAGGTGCCTCACAGACTGACTGAACCTCAGCGCTTCTGGCTCCAGAAGGTTCATCTAAAAATTATTTTGTGGAATATACTTCAAAAATGTGTTTTATTTTAAAAAGACATTTTGGGAGAATTTGTCTCTTAAACGTGCAAGTGTTCAGAACTAGAAATATAGAGTGCAAATAAAACCAGACTGGTTTTAACAGGCACAAACGTCTGCAGTCTTGGGGATAAACATACTTAGAACAAAACCTTGTAACACCTGAGACAGCCAAGGACAGTCTTCACTCCGTTACAGCCTCGCTGCCTTCAGTCACTCACTGAAATCAGTTCAGATTAAATTAGCTCCAGTCATGACCTCTATACATACAGCACTCTGCTACACAACAGATACGCACATTCCACGGCAAACATGCAACACTTTCAGTGCAGAGTTTCAAATCTCATTACAGCATTGACTGCTAAGCAGCCACCTGTGGAGACGTCCAGGAAAAACCTGACAAAATCCAGTCCCAGTCCTCCCCCGAAGGACACATAAGGTGGGTAATAAGCTCAAATATATAACAAGAGGCTTTACTTGGTATTGCCATAATGTTGGGGGGGGGGAAACTATCCTTAATCTTCCAAGGCCAGTCAAAAGGGAGGACACAGAAAGGGCTCCCCTAGCAAAGAACCCCCCCCAATTGGCTTCAGAGGTCTGAATGGTAAGATCTGCTCCGTGACAACAGGATGCTAATTAGCTGCTTGTCGGTTGTCTGCATAATAAGCGGTTAAACGTTTGCCAAAGGGAGTGAAACAAACTCTTTCAAGGGCGTCCATCGCAGTAACCTAAACAAAAAGTGAGCCGACTCCATGTCCAGCCACAACCAGCCAATCAGGAAACTAAGACGGTCTATGGACATATTTGCCAGAACCCTTAAGAGGGAGACTTGGTTACTGGTACCAGTAAATTTCATTACTATCAAAAAACAATGTACCTGCCAGCATGTATCCTTACACACAAGACGTAATAAAGCCAGGTCTGACTGGACTGTGTTTACAAACTGGTCACCTCTCTCCACAGGCAAGGGCAGAAGCAGAGCAAGGCAGGGACAGAAAATCAGTACAACATGTGGTGTAGAACACAAACAGTTCAGCTGTAATCACCACACACCCCTGCTAAAGGAGAGGGAATGTGTCTGCCTTCTAGTTGAGCATGTACTGACCTTTCTGTCCACCTGGATGAGCCATCTCCAGCTCAGGCAAGGAGTAATTAGCCTCAGGTCATGGAATGAACACTCACTGTACCAATTCTCCACAAAAGCACATAACAGGAAAATAAAAGGCCACAGCTACATAGAGAGCCTTACAGATTATCTACATCTCCTTTAAAAAAACACCAATTCATACAGTGAACTTTAACACGGTGCTTGCGCATACACAGTACTGCACGAGCCCTTAAAAGGTACTAGCATTCCCACCCACAGGGTTCTCAATACATGAACAAACTGTAGAAAAAGTATCAAAACTATCTATACAGGCAACAGTAAAATCTTATTAAACTTCCACTTAAAATTACCTGTATATTAATAAACGTGCTCTCAAGAACAAACGATGCTGGCCGAAACTATGACTCACAGCGTTCCAAGAGCACGTGCCAACACGAAGCGGGACCTGCACCAGTGGCGCTATGCCCACTGAACCCAAAGGAAGGCTTCCAAAACTTGCTGATTCCAAAGACCACTGAAGACAGTCAATTTCTATAACCGTTTTCGTAGACTGTGTTGTTCCTTAACAGAACGACCGTCACATTCAGTGATGACATTGCTGTATTGTTTGTGCAGGTGATGGCTGACAGCTGAAAACACATCCAAGCAGCTTCATGCAAAACAAAAAAAAAAAAAAAAAAAAAAAAAAAAAAAAAATGCCTGGGGGCACAGGACCCGTGAAAACGTCTGTCCCACCCGTGTACACGTGAAGCACTGTTTTCTTTTAAGATTAACAGATAAAAGCAGGGAAATAAACATGAACTTACTGTGGCCCAAGATCAGGACAGCCAGATGATAAGGCATTAGTCTATATCCATCTTCTTATTCAACATGTTTACATGACTCTTTCTAACAGAACCTCAACACAAACACAATTGGAAGCAGTAACACCCAAAGGCAACTTCACCTAATCGAGTTATACTGACCCCGTAAACCATTCGACCACTGACTATTTAGCATTTTCTTTGCCTCAGCGCTGACATTATTCCTTACTTTCTGTTCATTCCAAACACCTGGCCGTTACATTTTCACTTGCTTTCCTTCATTTTTGACAGGTCAAACAAGCACATTTCTTTTCAATACAATTAGGCAACAAGGAAACAGATTGCCATGAGGGAGTAACACTGAAAGCACAAAGGAAGCAGCAGACCAGCTCTTACCATCAAAGCCAGTACACGCCGTTCCCATCAACAAAGTCCATGGGAGACAAAAGCCTAAAGCTGTCAGGTATCCCATAAATTGTGCACCAAGACCTTCTACAGCAATACCACCCCTCTGCTCACCTTGTCAACCACCCACAAACGTGTGTGAACACCTTGGTACTGAACAGAGTTCTTCATGAGGAAGTGAACTTTATCAAAACTCCTGTCACTGCATGGGACAGGATCACCTCCCCCACCCCACCCTTTTCTTCTGTTTACTTTCATAACAAAAGGGTAGGGTTCTCCTTTACACTTGTCCTTGGTAATCATTTACTTAACACTCTAAGCCAGTCAGAGCAGCTTTCTCCTCAAGGTAAGGTAACAAAGAACCTTATGACACATTAATAAGCTTTCTCTACAAGAAAAAAGGTGAATTATGGAGTACGAAGGCTGACAAAGGCTTTATCCAAAACTCAAATTTACAGCAGCGCAACACCCGCTCCTAACACAATATATGTATATATTGTATTATTGTAGCTTTTTTCCCCCCTCCAAAACTCAAACATGTTTTCAAAAAAGCCTTTTACAGCCTTGAAGCAACAGGAGAAAACCATGCACCAATGACATGCAATGTGACTAGACACCTGTTCACAAAGGTTTTATTATAAACAAGGACACATTAAAATCTGGCAAATTAGAAATGTATTACAGCTAATTTATTAAATTAAACAATACTGAGGATACACAACAGTAGCATAGCGGATGAGCTAACGCACTGTGACCTGAAGGCAGACTGTCTGCCGTAGTGTGTCCTCTGTCAAGCACAACCCAAACACAGGAACACCACACATTTCTCAGGACGTCCTTCAGCCTCCAACAGCAACACAAATCAGCTGCCTTACAGCAGAAATTCCCAATGTTTTTTTTTTTCCCCTCATGACCCCATTGTGAAATCTGAATTTTATTTTATTTTATTTTTTTTTTTTTTGAATGTTGACAATTCCTTCCTATTTCAGATTTACCTTTGATAATAATGATCTTGACCTTGATATGACAGAAAATTTTAGTCTCCTGTCACTGGCTTGAATTTTGTATGTTTACAAAATTTTTAGAATTTAATTTTTACCCATTTTCTTGCAACCACATTTACATGATTCTGTAACACCATCTGTTATTACATATAATCTGCAGATTAGAGATGCAGCACTGTAAGTCCTCACACTTATCTAGTGCTCTGCTAATGGTGCTCAGAGGCCTTGCACTGAGTTACTGAAAAGACAAACATTCTGATAGCTGTACAAGACCCCTCCCTGCCCCCCCACCACACACACACACGTTTTCAGCCATCTGCCCATTTGCAGGAAGTGCTTATATAGTTGGTGTTATTGGCATTTTACAGTAGGCTGGATGGGTCACCAGTCCATTACAGGGCATTTAGAAGCACACATTTACAATCATGTTCACAAAATGAAAGCAATCCAGTGGTGTACAGCCAGAGCTGAGGCTGGACAGTGATCGACGACTGTGGATGTGTGAGGTGACAGTGCTATCCACAGAGCTCCTATGAGTTCACACAAGAAGCACAAGGCGTCTTGTCAGCAAACCAGCTGGCATCGTTCAATATTCATCATTCTGAATGTGGAGACATTTGCCAGGTAACCTCTCACATTAATGTAGTGATCACAATCAGAAAGCCAAATGGGAACATCCGTACACACGTGCATAATTCGCAGACTATCACTGCACTGCCGTACATTTATGATGTTTTACACTCGATGAGTGCCGACAAAGAATTAATCTCTATTGAATCATGACGGAAAGTACTGATACTTCTAACTTTCTGGACATCATAAAGGATCTCATAAAATATTAAATATATACACCAATATATTTCCTTTAGATAATCTGCGACAATGTATCTTGGTTGCCTTCTAATGCGAGGGCCGGCTAAAGCGACTCATTTAAAAATGCTTTTAGCAGTCAGCCAAGCCATGTTACATTTGTATTTTTACGGATATTTAATATATTTTGACAGCCCAAATATGTCCTCAGTACTGATATGAAACAAAGTCCTGATGATACACAGGGAACAAGCAAAAATAAGTTACCCTGATGTGTGACACTGAGTATTTGCGCAAGTTTCCTAAAGGAAATAAAAATAAAACTTCTATGTGCATATAGTAAAAGTGTCCTACATTTCGACGTGATCATGTCAGAGTCATAAAAGCATCACCAATAAAGCATACAGAACACTCGGGGAAGAGTCTGTGACAGTAATCGAAATGTAACAATTTACAAAAAGACAGCCGCACATCACTTACGGATTACATCAAAAAAAAAAAAATTAAAAATGCAATAACCTTATTTAAGTGGTTCTTTTATAAACGTTTTTCCCCATTCTTTAACTTCAGTGCGTGTGTTAGACGTACTTGGACAGGTAAGTGGTAACAGGTGAGGCGTACGCGTTGTCCGGAGGTAAATGCTGACACTGATATGCGTGCTTAATTTTGATAACGATGCTCTTCACCCGGTCTGTGTTGTACGATGAACAAGGAACTTCGGAGTTCATACAGTTGAATTATTCTACGGTGATGTTTCCTTAACATTAACATACTTTCGGTGTTTAAGTTCTCATAATTCAAACGTAAACCTAATAAGTCATGAGCAAACATCCACCCAGGAAAGTCATCGCATTGAACTAATCAACTTTTGTAATTTGATGACATGTTTTCATAAATTATGTGATCTAATTATCACCGGAAGTTACAGAAATTCACGAAATTATTTACCATTGTCGGCAAGGGCGAAAAGGAAACCGGCGGACAAAAAAACCACTTACCTGCCTCGGTTCAAGCGTGTGGCGTTGCCTAAAAGCGTTAGTGTATAGCACTAGTCATAGTTTGCTTTTGGTAAACTATCGAACAGTATTATTAACAAAAAGTCACAGGATACTCCGCTAGCGCCTAAATTAAAAATACAACTAGAGAATTAAACAATAACAATATATGAAAAGCAACAAATTAAATAAAAAGGTGTGGTTTGCTTGACCGGTGCACTCTTCGCGTAAGGCTCCCCCGCCTCCTCCTGGCGTTTTGTTTCCCAAAAGATCCGCCTTGTGTCTCCCCCGATTCCGTACAGAGAGAGAAATACGCCCTCTACCTCTACGGCAATGAACACAAGGGACACGATGAAAGGATCGTGAAGATTCTACGTGCTACCAAAAGTTCTGAAGCAGCCGCATCTCTGCTGTAACAAAAACGATACAAAAGTAGTCAAACGGATCGAGTCATAAACAACACGTTGTTCCCTAGCAATACTCTATGTAAATAAAAAAAAAAACATGCCACACTACCCCATTTTAGATTAGATTAGATCGAACTTTATTGATCCCACAGCGGGGAAATTCTCTTGTTACACAGCTCACAGGGAAGTGGAATCAAGGTGCAAGAAAACAAGGTGCAAGAAATTTCGAGGTAGATTAAATTACATAAACAATAAAATTAAAGAAAATTAGTATAGATAAAATAAAGAATAAAATAAATATAAACATCTTTTATACATTCATTATGCGGTAGAGAGGGAGATATCAAAACCAACAGATAGACTGATTTATTACAAGTAATTTAAATCAAACAAGACATTCTGAGTGCTACCTTAACTAAAAGTTGACAGTCATTTGGAATGGAAGTGCTTAAGAATTTGGTAGACATTTTCCACCGAAAACAGTTCAGCGTTTAACCAAATTTTAATTTTGGTTTTCATTGGCTCATGGAACTCATAAATATTGAAAAAGTATTGTTTAATATATTTTGTGTCTTGATGTGCCATTTCAATGGTTATTAGCTGATTATTATATATATTATTATTATACTTTTGCCCAGGCTTGTACCTTAAAGCTGACTCAACCTCAGGGCACAGTAGCATAGTCTGTTGAGACAAGCTCAATCAAGAGACAACCTCTACCAAGAGCAAATGTATTGTAACCTCTTCCTCTCTTCCATGTCATATATCAAATGCCAGTGAACATACAAATAAGTAAAAATAACACATTTGTCAGTTTTACATTTTAACTTCCATACTATGTTAAATTTCAAATTTGACAGTATTTTCATGTTGTGTCAGCTTATCAGTTAATGTATAATCAGTTATATCTACATTTGGCTTTTTTAACTATTTTTCTTTTTTATCTTCTTAAAAAGATTTAACAATCCTATTTCAGTTTCTGTTTTACTTATATATTTATGGTGAAAAAATGAGTTGTAATACAGATACAGCTCATGACATTTATTGTGGTAGTTCCAATGGCCACATTGAAAAATGTTCAGTTCCTTCTATCCAGAACATTGTAAATCTTTATAAGCCAAATGGTTTGCTCATGAAGGGTGTTACTTCTGATTGATTTCCGTTGTACATCAGCATATGTTGTGACACACACACTGACAGCAAAACAAAGCACCCTCTCTCCTTCTTCATTTCCCACTCTCCCCTCATCTCTACAATCACACAGCTCCCACAGCAGCTGTCAGAGGAGAGGAGGTAGGTTTCCTGTCTTCATTGTTAGGGTTGCCATAACAACACAACATGTCAGCACAAAATACATGGAAAAAAAACTATTGTTAGTGATGACACAAATGTGTGATAACATTCATGATTGACTAATATATGATTATTCTAAGACCACATACAATGAATGTACAGCATTGTAGATGTAATTTACCTTAATACATACGAGACTAAATGGGACACAAAAAACCTCTAATTACATTATTAACAATCTGTAATATACATTCTGAAATAAACAATATATGTAGATGTAATACTTGTTTGAAGCCATGCTGTAATATACTATTCACACATAAATGTAACAAAGAATATTAATTAATTGTTTAACCACTAGATGGCAGATTAAGAAGTTTCGTTGCTTCATAAATCTATCCATTATCTTAACCGCTTATTCCTGGTGAGGGTCGCGGGGAAACCTGGAGCCCATCCCAGAGCACATAGGG